>CAIGRP010028632.1:0-46377 GCA_903798385.1 Fraxinus cuspidata | reverse complement strand
TTTATTGATGATTTCTCGCGATATAGATATGTTTACTTGATTGATGATAATCTCATGCACTTGAGAAATTCAAGATTTTCAAAATGGAAGTGGAGAAACAATGTGGGAAAGCGGCTAAGAAAGTTATGAAATACTTAAAAAAAACTGAAAGTTATATGCTTACTTTTCAGCGTTCAAATCACCTTGAGGTGGTAGGCTACTCAGATTCTAATTTTGCTGGATGTCAAGATAAATTGAAATCAACCTCAAGTTATATTTTCATGTTAGCTGGTGGTGCTATCTCATGGAAAAGTGTTAAGCAGACTCTAGTGGCATCTTCTACTATGCAGGCTTAATTTGTGGCATGTTATGGAGCTACAATTCAAGTCGTTTGGTTAAGAAATTTTATTTTTGGGCTGAAAGTTGTTGACCCCATCTCGAGGCCAATCGCTATTTATTGTGATAATAGCGCAACAGTGTTCTTTTCAAGAAATAATAAAAATTCTAGTGTATCGAAACATATTGACATCAAAGATTTGGTGGTCAGAGACAGAGTCAAGGAAGGGCAGACGATGATAGAGCATCTTAATACAGAGGCGATGATTGTAGATCCTTTGACTAAGGGACTCGCTTTTAAATCTTTTACGACACACGTTGATAATATGGGTATTGTGGAAACTTTTGATATTTTTTATTAATGGAAGTTATTTATGTAAGAGAACTACATTTTGGGTTTGATCCATATGTTCTTCGGGTACAACCCATTCCAATAATAAAATATATTTTCCCCTATTCATAAATTATTTTGAGCACGCATTTGACTTATGTCTTTTGTTATGATATTATTTTGATCTCGAAATATGACAATTAAAGACATAAGACGAGTCTCTTTTAGAGACATGTGGCTTTGCTAAGTTCATACTGCATACTACCACATTGGTTGGAGGATGGGGATTCATATCGATAAAGATGTTGACATTTGTAGCTGTGGAGTGGTCATACATCGTTTGATTGGTGTAATGACTCCCATGTTCGATGTTAACATTCTTGTTGGACTGGATCATGTTGTGTAAGGTGTTATCATTGCAGTTATACTTGTGTGGCCACCTATGTAGTCTGACCTAGAAATTAAAAGTTCTGTTCTATGGCAATCAAATGTTTGTCCAAGTGGAAGAATGTTAGTATAATTCTATTACGTGGGCTTACATTTGATTATGAATTTTACGGGTTTGATGTATGATTTGCAATGATACTGTGATTATGCCTAATATGTTAGTGATCACTTGATCCGTTGTACACCTTACAGGCTTTATTATTTATAATGTGGTAATTTTAAGTATGTGGATCGGAATTATGTAAACCCTAATTAGGGTTAGAGTCGGCAATGGGCAGACTTTATAATTTCCTATTTAATGGCTAGGCCTCCCCTCCTCTCTATATCGTTTATTGACTTGCCCAATTGATGGCTAATTCTTTTGAGGAGCAAGGAGAGGAAGATCTAGCTCGTAATGTTTATACATAATAATGTCTTCCGCATGTATGAATTTCGAACCATCAATTCATATATGTGATTCTTATTCTTAGCATGATCATTGAGATAATTACAACAAGACAAACTTTACAAAAGGTTTCACTTTTCATATATTGCTTTTTAGTTTTATACCTGTCAAGCGTGTTTATATAGTATTTGACCGTTATTTCTCTTCTTGGCTAAGGTTAAAATTAAGTAACTTTTTACCTTCGAACATATTTAGATAAGTTACTTTTTTTCTAAAGTTTAATTAAAAAGTTACTTATTTTTAAAGTGAATATTACCTTTATGTCAAAATAATTAAAATTTTATGATTAGCCAAACACACTCTACATCTTTCCAGTAAATAATCTTTCACTTTTTCGTGTTTGGTCTTTACTGATAGAAAGCTTATTTTATTAAAGCTCTTCTCATATTTCTGGATAGAGTACTCTCACATTACCGAGTGCTACATTGGTCTTGACAATTTTTGTAGTGGCTATTGCGGAGGTATCCTATTATCATTATTAGTATTCTCGTTGTTTATTGCTGCTTAGTGAGAGAAGTCAAATGTAGTTACGTACGAATTATCTACATGTCTCAGGTGATCCCTCAAGCTATATGTTGAAGATATGGACTAAGTTTGGTGCTAAATTAACCCCTTTTTTGTCAAGTTCTGTCGTTCATTTTGTTCCCAGTATCTTACCCAGTTAGTAAGGTAACAATCTAAATTCGTGGTCATTTCAAATTTTTGGTCAGTTCAGTCATTTGGGAATCTTCTTGCAGTTTCAGTGTTAATATATCTTGTTTGGTTCTTGAAATAAATAGTGCTTAACTGAGGTTCGATGAAGAAACTAATTATATCCTCTGCTAATTAATCAGCTTGCAAAAATGTTCAAGGAATACTGATATTGCCAACTGTAAAAATGCCAATGTTCCAATTTCCACTTTTTAAAAGTATTACATTTTTTTATTGTTTACATTGGGTTATGTCTTCTAACAAAATTTTTCCATTTGCAGGCTTTTTGCAGGCTTTTGTATTCAAGTATTTGGCCCTCATTCGTGCTCATTTGGTCCTAGCCAGCACCATCAGCCATCAGACAATCCTCAGTGGGTGGGTGGGTCTTTATAGTTGATGATTTGCATTATCTCACAATGAAAAAATTTTGTAATTTCTTCTTTTTATGAATCTGTCTTGCTAATTTAATGCCCTAGAAAATGATTCACTTGGTATAATTGTTCTCTTTGGATTGTTGTGGCATGCAACTTACTTTTAATTGTTTCATTTTCTTCTTGTCAACCTTTCTATCTTATGATAGTCATGGAATTCTATTGCTATACATTAACTGCAAAGAGTCGTGTTTATATAATGTATAATCTGATGAATGCTTGGAATTCTTAAAATCCATCAATGACATTAGCTAGAAGAGATCTTAGGGATACGTGGTCCCATTAAGTGAATTTTACTTTATAGGTTTTCACAATTCTATATCCAATCAAATTTCCATAGAAGAAGCATTTCCCTATCACATTGGTAAATGGTTTCTAATTAATACTTACTACATTCTTAAAAAATCACCGTCATCCTAGGTATTGAAAAATGGTTAAATTTATATTTTAATAGCCTGCTGCTCGTTTGTTTTTTCCATTTTAAAACAAATATTATCTTGCATTGCTTGGTTATTTTCTGCCATATGAACACCATCAATGGCATCATCATCTTTGGTTAATTCAATTTCTTCTTCACAATTATGTGTTTCGTCCTTCAACTCAGGTTCAAGAGACAATTTATTATGTTGATTCTCTTGTGTAATATAAATTGAGTTTATCAACTTGAGAAGATTGCCTGGAGGTTGCAGTTGAAAAAATTGGATTGTTGGAACACCAAGTACAGATATTGCAGTTATAGCCAAGAATCATTGTTCAAAGGCTGCTTTAGAAGGTAGTTATGAACAATATATTTTCTTTTTCTTTTTGAGTATGTACTTTATAGTTTTCCTATGAATATATTGGGATATATAATTTATCATCATGTTTTACGACGCTGCAACTTTGGGATTCAAATTTGATAAGATAGTACACAATTGGAATGAGATGTATGATGCTGATTGGTAGCAAACTCGTGCTGTATCTTTTTGCTTAGAACTGTTGATCAGTAACTGATAGAAGGCTATCATTCGAGCTAATTTCTTGACAAAGGAGGTGCATTTGGTAGATCAACTCTTTAATTTACAGGTTTGAGTAAACTCATTTGTTTCGGTCTAGAAATATCATCTGTAGACAATATTTTATGATTGTTGACTGTCTGGGAGCTGTTGCATATAGGATTCGTGTAGGAGTTGCAATTTTAAACTTTTTTTTCCAGATTTTTATTTAGTTTCTATTCGTATTTGAAGATAAAATACCATTCACGGTAAATCTAAAGTTTCATGTTGATGTTATTAATTGAGTAACAATTTAATGTTGTAGCTTTTTCTTTTCTTTCTATAAAAATGGAAGAAGTTTATGCATACCTTATATATAACCTTGTTTCAGCTTAGGTTTTGGAAAAGAACTACATTACTACAATATTTACGGCTATAAATTTAATAACATTGGATACAAAATATTATAAACTTAAACAATACATAACTTCAATAAATTAATAGTTGTAACGAGAAGTTAAATATAATGAATACCAAATGTTTATATCAAGAATCAAAAATGTAAAAAGAAAAGAAATGAAAAGCCAAGTCAATTCAAACCAACTTATATGTATTTTCATATTTATAAATGAATTTCTCTCAAATTTATGTACATTTATTTTTAACATTAATCACCTTACTAATAGGTTAAAAAGTGTTTTGTCTAAAGTTTTAGAAGAATTAGAAAATAGCGTATATGAGTTGAGGATCAAGTGTTAAAAGAATTAGAAAAAAACTTGTTTAAGAAGATCTAATTCCAAAAAGATAGTTGTCTCACTCGGCTAAGTTTTCATTTATTCTCTTACAATTCAAAATCTTTACAATCCTATTAATTCATACTGCTATTATGTTGAATTGTCTCATACGAAAATAAGCCGAAACAATACTTATACACGCACATCACACTTTCTAATGCATTTCAAGGGGCTTTGCGGCGGGTGGATTTAAGCCATGATGCTTAGGATTTGGTCCAGCTGGTACAGCTTTCTTGGATGGTCCTCCCCCACTGACTGCACCTTTCTGCAAGTTCTTGAGTTTCGAAAAATCGATCCCGAGTTTGTTCAGAAGTGCCTGGCTTTCAGTGCTTTCCTTCGGGACTGGTATGCGGGAAGAAGCGTTCATGGGGAGTGCCCAGCACATAACCAGCAGAATTGCTGCAACTTTAATTGCACCCGAGTTTGCCATTTTGATTGCTGTGAAGTATATGGAATTTGTTCATGTATTCATATCCTTTAAATAGAGCCATTTGGAGAAGCAGATTACAAATTCATAGAGATTTTTGTAACCATTCCTTGTTTAATGCGTTTTCTTTTCAATTTTCAAAATTATATAAATTATATAAATCTCAGAGATTTCAGAAATTTTGAAATTGATTGTTGAAATTTTGAAATCGAATGTTATTTTTTCATCTTCTAGCCTTGTGGCAATTGCATTAATTTGTAATTTTTTGAGAGATTTCATAAATTGTTCAAATTTGTTTTTCTAGATTTACTCTATACTTGACTCTCTTTGTTGAATTTTATTTTTAAGCCATTAGGAGTGTCATCGAAGGTGTACACGTGACAAACAGGGTACAACGAGAGTTGACTTAGCAACTGATATTTCATTATTTAGGCTTCCACGCCGACCTTTCCTGAAACTATAGAAAATCAATTGAGCTGATGACAGTAGAGCCATGGAGACGTAGAAACAACTACGCAATATAATCCAAGCAAGCAACGATTGACTAATTATTTTAGATCAACCTTAACGTGACAATAGACACAACTCTTAATAAGGACAAGATATGAGATGTCACTTTTAGCTACCACCACCCCATACTTGTATATATTTGCATGGCTTATTTTCATTTAAAACTTCTAGACACAAGAGTCGACGTATTTCCTATACCCTATTTCTACATTTTGACTTGTTCGTCAAAATAAATACAATCGTTGAACTTTGCATCGAAACAATGGTCAACATTATTTTAGGTGTGCAAGTATCATACATGTTATGTTGGTTTTAGAATCGACTATATTTTGAGGTGAACATAGAGAAAATGTAAGCATCAAACGCTTTGCATCTTTATGGAATTCACATTTTACAAAACTGTATGTTAGATTGAGTGCTTGTTGAAGAATGAGCCAACGAATCATAGGCATTGGCTTGGTTAAGGGAGTCCACTGGAGCCGTAGTGAAAGTAAATCTTCATAGAAAAAAATGAAAAAGAGGACTATCTCAACGGAAGGAGGACTTGCAATTGTAGAGTCTATTCTTCTTGTTTATGTTACGATGTATATACACTACAAAAAAAAAAAAACCCATTTGGGGACAAAAAAATGTTGTCTCATAAATACAGATTTTGTTGCAAAAATAACTTCACGATGACAATATGTTTGTCGCAGGTTTTGTCGCGATATATGAGTGACGAAATGTTTTCTGTGACAACTTTCGAACATTCATCACATTAACAAAATCGCAACAATAATTGTTTGATGCAGAAAATACGAAATATCAACAGAATATTCGTAGCTATAATGTCATCGCAATGTATATATGTCACAGAATATTAAAAATGCGACAATTCAGTTTGTCGTAACGATTAAGTCATGAAATATATTATGCGACATCTTTCGATCATTCATCGCATTAACAAAAATACGAAATAGAAACATGATATTGTAGTCATAATACAAATATGTTGCGAAAAATGAAAAGGACGACAAGTTAGTTTGTCGCAAAGATTGTTCCAATAATTTTTTTATGAGAAAAATGTTTATTGCTAATATTCTTTTAAAGGTGTAACTTTTGCTACCTATTCTATTTTGCAACAAAACATGCTCGTGGTAATTATATTTAATACCAAGTAATATTTGTCCCGAAATATGTTTTACAATGTGCTTGAGCGCGCGTGAGCACACACATATATATTCAACATTTGTATTACAATCTATTATGTAACAAAGTGATATTTGTAATTAAATTTATTTCGTAATACAAAGAGTTTATTTCATCATCAATTGTGCAATGATGTATAGTTGTTGCCTAATTTAAAAATAAAATGATATCAAAATAGATAAAGAAATTCATATTATTGTCAACCAAATAAACAGCTCAGATTAATTCTCTTTATTCTTTCTTCGAACCAGGTCAGAATTTATATTAACCTGTGAGAAGGATAATCAAACATTGTCTAAAACAATTAAAAAGATGATCAGTTTATAAGTTTTACATATAGTAACAAGTCATCATTACGAATACCACTCAAGCTTTTCAAGTTAAATAAAACTAGACAATAAATAAATAAATAAGCTCTTGTTTAGCCTCCATTAAATTAAAATTCATTTTTTCTCTCTTCTAAACAATCACACATTTTCCAATAAAATAATATTACACATAAATCTAAAACTTTTCCTTCTTGTTTAACCACACATTCTCCAAAAAATTACTATTCCCCTCACTATAATTAGGAAAAATGGAGCCCAAACATGGGCAAGTATACTTCAACTCCACAACATAGTGATGCAAGAAGGAAAAAAGAGAAGCAAGAAAGAAAGTGATTTAATTCATAGTTCAAAATAACCAACTCGCTGGAGATTCAGTTATATAAAGACATTTTTTATCAACTTCCTTTAATCCCTTTGTTAACCACCAATTCAAAGCCATATGTCCCCAAAAAATTATTGAGGCCGAAGGTAGGCAAAGAAGAGGTAATTTTGCTTTGATTCGGTGGTTAATATAGGGATTAAATAGAATTAACCGAAATCTCCCGAAACAAATGGGAGAGTTATGACTTGAAAAGTAAAATGAAAACCTTGCCAGCAAGAAAAGCTGGAGGCCACATAATTAGATCTAAGTCACGATCAATCTAATATGGAACAAGCAACAGATCCATTTCGCTAAACATTCACGTATGACAATGTAAGAGAAATAAGCAAAACAGAGGAATCCTCATAAACTGATTTCAAAATCACGTGAAGAATTAAAAGATTCACAATCACAGTGAAGAATACCACTCAAGTTATATAATAAATGAAGCAGAAACTGCATATAGTTAATATCACCGAGATTAAAAATAAAAAAAGAACCACTGACGTTTCCCAGGTGACGAAATGCGCCATATATACCTCCAACTAAAGTTGAGAATATAGCATACCAGATTTAGGCATCCAAGAAACAGGCCTAAAAAGGCACACTAGATTTAAAGAAGGCGAGTCAAGGCCTAACCAATAAAGGCGTGTCAACGAAAGCTTCCTCTAAAATGAAAGACACTATTAAATTTATTGTAAATATCGCATAATCCATACAAAAATAACCAGAGTGCAATACAACACCAATATTGCTTTTAGCAGTAAATCACATGATGACATGAAAACCAATATCAATGCCAGTAGTTTGTGTGTAATGTTTGAGTATTACAGCTCCAAATAGTCATGTTTACTATCTCAGGGGAAAGACTCGTGCCATTGGTATGTTGATATATGAACAATCATTATATCTTTTGTTAGACCCACCACAGGCTTTATATGCAATTCAAATCATTAGTAATTAAACATCAGCTGGTCCATATCATTATACATTTAGATTAACGAAACAGATCAGATTGTCCACTACATAAGCACATTTCAATAAACTTAATATGTTTCATTTGTGATAATTGACCTAATAAAAATGCAACTTACTCTTGGACCTCAACTTCAGGGACAACACATCAGGCACTGGTTCTTTCCTTAAAACAAATAGATCTTATTTGATACATAGATTAGCATATCAGAATAAAATAAAAATCAATAAATGAGTGCAGTAAGCACCTCAATATAATAACTGAAAGCCAACTTGATTATGATAAGAAGCACCCAAAACAATGTATACTTGAAAATTTAAATAAAAGTAATTAGATAACAAACTATGTGATGTTATGGTGTATACATGTGACCACCACATCATGAGCATTACAATTTTGTAAGTTGATCTCTCAAGGGCTCTGCGTATGAATGGAAACACAAAGAGCAATGCAGCGAGTATATTTGGAAAGAAATGGGTATCCCAATTCAAAACTATATACAAGAAATCTAAGAAGCATTATTTAAAAAAAAAAAAAAAGGTTCACCACGACGGAATTTTTAATATGTTTGACATAGAATGCCCAAAATTTATGTGAGGAAGTGTGAAACAATCCAACACATTTTAGAATCTATAGATGAGTGAATAAACGAATCAGTAAAACAAATAATAGGTAAAATTAAAACTACACATAGAGGTGGGGGGAGGGGGGGTGAATAGGTGATTATGTGGAATTAAAACTTAATAATTAATTAGTAACAAGTCATTATTAATTATCTCTAAATGGTTAATCAATCAAGTCAATTTTCCTAAGTTGAATTGTCGCAGTTATATGAAAGCAATAAATAATTATCATGAATGATCACAGAGAAATCCAAACTGGCTAAAAATTCAAGGCACAGTCAACAATCCACTATAAACGAATTAGAACTTACAGTCCGTCATACTGAACTACCACTAGTACTTTCTAACCTCCTGACTACAATTCTTACAACTCTTTTGGATTGCATACTACTGCACCAACTCTCAGCTGCAGTTTTCAAAGCCTTCCTGGATTACGCGCTCCTGCACCGACTCCCGACTTTATGATAAAGTCTATCTCCTGTGGATCAACGAAGAACTCCACGTTCTTCATTTTTTCCTCAGCATTTTCTCTGCCCTTTTTTCTGTGCCCTTCTGCCTTCTCGTCTTTTTCCTCTGTTGGTGTATATATATATATATATATATATATATATATATATATATATATAAGCCACGGGTCCAATTAAAATTTCTAATGCAAGTCCATTTGGCCCATTTAATTCCAACCTATTTAATATACTATTTCTCCAAGGTTTAATCTTTGAATTTTGTCATTTTTCATCACATTTGCATTTTTTTCTTCAATCCTTCATCAAACATAAAGTTTTACATATAAAATACAATATAACATAAATTAGATAGAACTTTATCCAAAAGACAATAAATATCATGATTTAGGATCTCAAACAAGTGTAGAATCTACACTTATCAACTACCAAATAGTTGGGAAGCCATGAGAATGGTTGTTAGTAACTCTGCTGGTAAGATGAAATTAAAATACAACAATATTCACGATTTGATTTTGGCTGAAGAGGTGCATAGAAGGGATTCTGATGAGACCTCGGGATCAAGTTCCGCTCTGAATGTTGATGCTCATGGGAGGTCACATGATAGGAACTCAAAAAGAGGAAGATCAAAATCAAAGAACATGGGCAAGAGCAAGAGCAAGTCAAGGCCTGGACAACAGACAACCTGCTAGAACTGTGGCAAAACAGGCCACATAAAGAAAAACTGCAAAAACTCGAAGAAGACAGATGCTGATGATACGAACACAATAATTGAAGAAATACAAAACGCGGTACTACTTGCAGTTCACAGCTTTGTTGATGACTGGATACTGGATTCAGGGGCATCCTTTCACACCTCTTCTCATCGGGAGATCATGAGGAATTACGTTGCATGTGATTTTGGAAAAGTGTACATGGTTGACGGACAGGCATTGAATGTTGTAGGAACTGGAGAATTGACATTGCACATTCTAATAGGAATGTGTGGACCTTGCAGAATGTTAGACATATGCCCAAGTAGAAGAAAAATCTAATTTCTATAGGACAGCTCGACGACTGCGATCACTTAGTAATGTCTCAAATAGCACCTGGAAGGTTACTAAAAGAGCACTGGTATTGACTCGAGGTAAGAAGACTTGTACTCTGTACATGACAGACGGTTCTAGTAACACTATTGCTATCACCATTGTAGAGAGCACCGTAGAGTTTTGGCATTGTAGGCTTGACCATATGAGTCAGAAAGACATGAAAGAACTTCTGTCGAAAGGCAAGTTACCAAAGCTGAAATCACTTGATCTGGGTATGTGTGAGAGTTGTATACTTGGGAAGCAAAAGAAGGTCAGTTTCTTGAAGAGTGGCAGACCTTTAAATTCGGGAAAGGGTACCCTCTCTAGTGGCGTATCTTGGAGGTTCCCGATACTATATCACTTTCATCGATGATCATAGCAGAAAGGCGTGGGTCTATTTTCTGAAATTTAAATCTGGCGTATTTGAGGTGTTCAAAAAGTGGAAGGCCCTAGTTGAGAAAGAGACAGACCTAAAGTTGAAATTCTTAAGGTCAGACAATGGTGAATAATAAATTGATGGAGGATTCAAAGAGTACTGAGTAGTCCACGGTATCAGATTGGAGAAGACCATCCTTGGGACACCACAACAAATTTGTGTTGCTGAGTGCATGAACAAGACCATCAATGAGCGTCCTAGGAGTATGAGGCTACACACGTCGTAACACTGTAGTGTGTTTGATCAATCGTGGACCATCAGTCCCATTGGACTGCAGACTAGCAGATGAGGTCTGGAGCGGAAAAGAGGTTAAGTTTTTCTACCTCAAAACCTTTGGTCATGTTTCTTACATTCTTGTTGATTCCAATGCTCATAGCAAACTTGAAGTAAAATCAATAAAATGCTATTTTATTGGTTATGGAGACGAGATATTTGGTTATCAATTCTAGGATGAGCAAAGTCGAAAGAACATTAGGAACAGAAACGTGGTGTTCAATAAGAAAGCTATGTGCAAGGACAAATCAGCACATTTGCTAATACAACTCCTCGACTGTCTGAATTTGTGAGTTTAGATGACCTTCCAGAGGTCACAGTGCAGTGTAGGGATATGAGTGATTGTGAGAGTGGGCCTAGTGCGTACATTCCTATTAATCCGCAATCAGATCCAGAATTGTCCACACCTGCAGCTACAATTCAGAGGTCTGGTAGGACTATTGGCCGAAACAAAAATTTTCACCCACATTGAATTACATTATGTTGATGGGCAGTGGAGAACCGCATAGCTATGAAGAAACCTTGCAAGGTGAGTGTTGGGTTTTGATACCCAATAAATCCCGGACGATGATGTAAAATCGATGTTGGATAAATTATATCGAACCTTAGTAATGGCTCAACCCGAAAATAATTTGGGGTCACTAGAAGCAACTTGATTAAGTTAATGTTGCTCGTGGCCCAACACTCGTGGATGGTCCAAGTTATTGGGTTATTAAGTTAATGTTGCTCGTGGGGCAACACTCGTGGATGATCCAAGTTATTGGTTTTGGTTGGTGTTTTTTATTGGCCCATTTATTGATTGGTTAGTTGTGGTTTTTATTAGCGGCCCAACTAATGTCTTGGCCCAATTGGTGTGACCTAATATTCATCTTATACATATCTATTCTCTTGTGAACAATTAAGTGTGTGATTTGTGAGGGTTTATGAGGGAAAAACGGTTGCTCATTGAGGAAGAAAACAGGCAGCCTTTGAGGAAGAAAAACCGGCCAGCTTGGTGCTCCTAAAACTGGTAATATACTTTGTATATTGGTCTCCTCCTTGTCTCCTTTGTGGTGTCCTTTTCCTTTGCCTTTGTGGCTACAAATCACTACCACCATGTACCCTTTGTGGATGAGAAACTAGTGGCAACCGGAGTATGTGAGAGTTGTGGGTCGAGCCACTTTGTTTGGTGTTGATTAAGTTGGAAGAAACTGAGCCCGAAATTGAGGTGGATTGGAACCTAAAATCTAACATTCGGTTGAATCGAGGTGGATTGGAGCCTAAATTGTAACGGTGAGAATTTGAATAAGTGGGAGATGGCCATGAAAGATAAGATGGATTCCCAGCTAGGAAATTAGACATGGGAGTTGAAAGAATTTCCATCTGGAAAGAATGCTTCGCACGACAAGTGCGTGCACCGTGTAAAAATTGAGTACGATGGCAGCAAGAGATATAAGGCAAGGTTTGTTGTAAAAGGCTTTCAACACAAAAAGGGCATTGACTACTCCGAGATCTTCTCTCCTGTGGTGAAGATCACAACCATCAGGCTAGTGCTGTCAATGGTGCTACTAAAGACTTGCATCTTGAACAATTAGACGTGAAAACAGCTTTTCTTCATGGGGATCTAAAAGAAGGCATCTACATACACCAGCCTAAAGGGTTCACAGTGCAAGGCAAAGAGAGTTTGGTTTGTAAACTAACAAAAAGCTTGTAAGGTCTGAAACAAGCGCCTAGTAGCTCATGGTATATCAGATGTCAGAAAGATCATTGTAGCTATTTTGGGCATTTTGACAACTCTTATATCATTCTGTTGCTATATATGAATGATATGCTCGTTGCAGGGTCTAGAATTAATGAGATTAATAATTTGAAGACAATTTGCAATGAAGGATTTGAGAGCTGCCAAACCAATGTTTGATATTAGAATCATCAAAGAGAGATTCAAGGGCACGTTGAGACTCCCACGGGCTGAGCGCGTGAAAAAAGTACTCTACAGATTTAACATGGACCAGGCCAAACTAGTCGGTACACAACTGGGAAGTCACTTCAGACTCAGCAAAGATCAGTCACCCAAAACGAAGGAGGAACACGACTACATGGAGTAAGATTCCTTATGCTTCAGCTATTGGTTCTCTAAAGTATGCTATGGTTCGTACAAAACCAAATATTGCCCATGCAGTAGGAGTTGTGAGCAGATACATGAGTAACCCATGACGACAACATTGGGAGGTTGTGAAATGGATTTTGAGGTACCTAAAAGGCTCTTCAGAAACATGTATGTTTTTCATCGGAGAAAGTCATAGAGTTTTGTTGATGCCGACATAACTAGATACGTTGATAGTAGAAAGAGCACCACTGGCCTTTGTTTACACTCTGGGTGGGATGTCGCGTTTTTAGGTTCCAACCTGCAGAAGACAGTGTCTTTACTACAGAAGCTAAGTATGTTGGCTACAGAGTTTCTTGGAGGAACTGGGCAAAAAGAAACAGAAGGGTACTCTCGACATTGATAATCATAATGCCATATTCCTTGCTAAGAATCCGACATTTCATTCCAGGACCAAGCACTTTCAGATTAGGTGTCATTTCATTTGATCCTTACTTGACGATGGTCAGTTGATACTTGAAAAAGACTAGTGGAAGCAAGGACCGTGATGATATGTTGACAAAGGGTTTTACACTTGAGAAACTAAAGTTATGCGCAACTTCAGTTGGTCTTTTGGCCAGAAGACGGGGATGGTGAAGCATTGGTTAAGCTAGTCTCCAAGTGGGAGAATTGTTGGGCTTTTGTGGAGCCTAGATCAAGTCTGCCCAAGTCCAAGTGGGAGAATTATTAGGGTTTCCGTCTTGTTGCACGTAATTAGGGTTTCTGCCTTGTTGAACGTAATTAAGGTTTCAGCCATGTTGCACTATATATATGTTTTTTTAAAGGGTGTTGTGGCTGCTGATATATAGATACATCTGTGAATGCCCCAAAATGTAGTGTGTGATTCCTTGAGCAATAAAATCCTCTGCAACTTGGTGGACATCGGTAAAATTTGCCGAGCCACATAAATCTTGTGTTGTATGATTATTTGATTATTATTTTTTAATCATCTTCTCGTGTTTATTTCTCTTTATTGTCATTGTTTAAATTACAACTAATATATTGTTCATTTGGTTAAGGCTAATTATATTATCACCCCAAAAATTACTTACTACACCACAATTAAAATGTATTTTCAATAAATACACCACAACAAATTTACAATTAGGAGACCTCATCAGACGTGTTTTTGACAAACAGATCGATAACCATCACGAAGAAAAATTGTTTTTATTTCAGATTTGTTGTTCCCAAATAGAGAAAATTCTGACTTCGAAACTTTGCACCGTTGACTTCTCTACTGAGAATGGGGATCACTGCATAAATGGAAAAGCAGATTTCGCCAACAGTTGATATCGTTTGCACGATTGTTAAGGGGAAAAAAAATGAAAACTTAGGTTTATGATTGTGGTGAAACAATAAATTATTTTTATGTAATAAATATATTAAAACTCCATTTATGTAATTTTACTTAAAGTTATTTAAGTAAATAAAAAAATACTTAAAATTGTGGTGTAACTAATAAATTTCGTAGTGATAATATAATTACCATTTGGTTAAAATATAGAAATTTTATTATTTACCATTTTGTCCTTCATTTCATACTAGAACAAGTTTTAATTCTTATCATACTTTTTTATATCTTTTATTACTTAATGATTTAATTTTACTCATTTATTTAAATTTGATTATTATTTTTATTAATATTTATCAAAATTTGTAATAAGGTAATAAACAATATATATTGTATACATTAAAATCAAATTACTCATTAAATTTCAAAAAATTATAAATTTGATAATTACAAATTAAGAAGATATTAACACTCTAATAACATAAATATTGAAAACAAAAAATTAAAGTAAAATACAACATAAATTAAAATAATAATTTGGTATTTTGGTACATCATTTTTGGATCATCCAAGACCATTAGAATGTTGATCAAAAGGACCAGAGATATATACTTTGAGATAAATTAAGTTAATTAAATATAATTTTTAATTTAGTAATTTTAATACCATTGAAATATGTAATTAAAAATTTTTTAAATAAATTAATTGATGAGAATTAAAAAAAAATTAAGAAAACATAAGGAACATTGTTCATTTTGTATTTATGTGAAATGGATTGAAGATAATTTATATCATTATAATGAAGTTAATACAGTGTTACAAAATAAGTCAAACCAAATAATTTTAATGAAAAATATATTTAAATAGAAGAATAAATATATAGAAAATAAAAAATTATCAATCATTGGCTGCTGCTAATATTTTAAATATCGTGTAATTCTTCCGTGACAACTTTTGCACTTGTTTTTTTCCTTCTTAATTTATTTCTTGTCTTTCTTGCTAATGATTAAAAGATTAAACTTCTTATATTATTAATGGTAAATTTAATATTTTGATTTTTTTTTTTCGCTTAAAAAGGTGTATACAGTTGTGCGTGACATCTTTACAGCTCTGAGTTATGCATTTAGTGTGTTTATCTTTGACAATCTTATTTTGGTGGTTCAATTAACTTGACAGCTCAATCCTTGATCATTTAAAATTAAACTTGCGTTTATATAAAAAAGCCTGATTGATTCTTTTAATAAACCTATTACTTTAGTTCGAATTAATAGTAATCAAGGATTAAATTGTAATCCTCAAAACATTCCGTCCGAGTAATCTAAGACAACCCATTCATCGAATTTTTGCTCTTCATGATTTAAAAAAAATAAATAATAATAATAATAATAATAAAATAATTATAATAATAATAATAAGAGAGAGATTGCTCAAATTAAGCTCCTTCGAGTAGCTTGAGGCCATTTTCCTTAGGAACAATTCACTCTAACCAATCCATAATGGATTTGTATGGTAATCCTTCAGTCCTTCGTCAGGTACATTGTAGCCCATTCATATTGTCATAAACTGCAATCGTAATTGAAATTTGAGAGGATATATGTATATTCCAAATTAAGGGTTATTATCGCTTGTTACATTGCCACTACCAGAAAAGCCTTATTGGTGGGCCAGATCTACAAAAGGTTTCGTGTGGCCCATACAGCCCAATATAGAGTGGCATCCCTTGCATTTCAAGACTTCAAAACTATTGTATTTTATAATGGTTTACAAAAATATTTTTCTTAAATATGACAATGATGTCTTGTTAATTGCTACAAAAAATAAAAGTTTAAGCAACCAAAATTTAATGTAGAGTTTATATCTTGTATGCAGTGTGTCGTGTACGTTCAGCTTGGTAAGTACGGTGAAGGTTCTCATGACTTTATCATTGACTCTATTTCATTTCAATATGTTTAAAAAGAATAAAATTTATTCATGCTTTAGATCTCTAGAGCCTCATACTTCTGCTCTTATCATTCTTAAGTCTAATGGAGTAGCGAATAAATACAACGGAGGTTCTTGTTACCTTATGATTGACTCTATCTCATTTTCATACATCTAAAAAGAATCAAATTTGTTGATGCTTCAGGTCTCCTGGCATATTTTCACTCTTATCATTCTCTAAGTGTGTTAGGAATTAATGACGGGATTATATGGCACAATATGAAGGAAAGATCACAACACAAGAAAAACATAAGAGAATATGTGAGAGGAAAAGAGAGTTCACTATAATACGGACAAAGAATCCAAAGGAATGTCTTTAAAAATTGTCTAACTTTGTCTCCAATGTTCTACCTAATCACGTGTAGTATTTATACAATCCAAAGGAATGTGTTTTTGTTGGAAAAAGGAAAAAGCCAAAAAATAGAAACAAAATTTTCCCGAATAATACCGGCACTCGAGCGGCCAGCTTCATGCCAAGTGAGCGGCGAGCGATGCTAAGCACCTCCAAATGGTGCTTAAGTGCTGAATCTCTGTCTAAAATCTAATTTTCATCTTGGTTAGTGCTCGAGCGCTCTGCCTCAACTTCACTGTAATCATATTTTGACCTCTTCAGTACTACTTTTAACAAATCCTTCAATACAATATGTAATTTGGGTCATACTTCAACAAATCTCTACCTTGATACAAATTTCAATGCAATCAATAAAATTTCAAAACTCTCCACCTAGAGGAGAATTCCACTACAAAGGGCAAAATTGAACTCTTTAACAACAAATTCTCCACAAAAATTGTTTAACCGAAAAAATCTCCATCGTTTCCACAAAATTCATCCAAGGCAAACTCAATAACTGAATATCAATTGAATTCAACACTGTTCATCAGAATTACATTAGGTGTCAAAGTTGCTCGAATTATCACCACGAGTAACCAGATCATAAATAACTCAATAATTACCAAACTGAGCAAAAGCACACTTTATAACAAAATTAACATTACAAATTGCTTTTAAAGAGAATTTTTTGCTAGACTTATCACCTTTAGTGACATTTAAAGAATAAGTAACTAAATCAGTTTATTTGTACCTTTGTGGACTCCTAGTATTCTTCTAAGTCTACCTCAAGCAATTGAATACTGTGGCACAATTGGTAGTGGTGGCAAAATGGCATTACCCATAACTTCTCAACTCGACTGAGATGTATTTTTAAATATAGACCCTAAATCAAACTCCAACGGTAATGTAAAAACTGAATATCCACCAATATATCTAATTTCTGCTTATTGGTAACCAAATATTTTATAGAACCTTACAATAAATACAATTGGGACTTTCTCTATCCGTGCAACACGACACTGTCCACCTTTATTAACATTCAGGACTCCACTTTCACCAGTATACTTGTACCATTTTGAATCAAGAGTACTTAATGAGATATGATTTCTCTTCAAATCTGGGACATGTCTAACTTCATAAACGATTCTAATTGTCCCATCAAACATATTAATTTTGACACTTCCAATACCAGCTATCTTATAAGGTGCATTATTATCCATTATCATACACATTTCGAAATGGTTTCATATGTTGGAAACAAATTTTCATTGTGACACATATGAAAAGTGCGTGCTATATCAAGAATCCAATCCTCGTTAGGTTTAGAGTCGCCACCAGAAATAACCAAAAGTTCTACGTCACTATAGTAGTTTTTGCAATATCGACTTCACCAGAAGTTTTTGGTTACTTTTCCTTCTGATTTGCAGCCAATTTTCCCTTATTTTGTAACTTATATCAACCTTTCTTTACGTGTTCATTCTTCTTGCAATATTTACAAATTTGATTGTTGAAGTTAGACTTTGTATAACCACCATTAACAACAAGGCTGTCTCCATGAGCCTCAAATCCAATAAGATGCTTCACATTCTTCTTTGAAAACAAAACATCATATACTTTTTCAACGGTAAGAGTTTACGACTATATAATATCGTGTCTCTAAACAACATATATGAAACGGGTAACGAATGCAACAAAATTAACTCCAAATCCTCTTCATCATAATTAACATCTAAACTTTCTAAATCAGCAATAATTTCTTTAAAAACAACAGGTGATTTTTAAAGATGTACTTTATGTCATAAAATGAAAATACAATCGCTACTTTAAATGAAATTTGATTGTTAGACTTTTCGTCATTTATAATTGCTCCAATTTCAACCATAATGTAACAACAGTTTTCTCCATCAAAACGTTCTCAAAAATATGATTCGAAAGATGAATGTGAATCTGTGATAGGGCCTTGCGATCCTTTCATTGTTTCTCCTCTAAAGTCCAATTTTGTTGACATCTTGTCAAATTCCAACAAAGTATCATTCAAATTCATCTAGTCAACCATTATTTTAACTCGACACACGAAAATCTTGTATTGCGATTTAAAAGCGGAATATCATACTTCATGGTTACCATCACAAGGACAAAATCTCGAACAAATCAAACATTAAACTCTGATACCACTTGTTAGAAATTAATGGGGAACTTATATGACACAATATAAAGTAAAGATCACAACGCATAAAAAACACAAGAAAATATTTTAGAGGAAATAAGAATTCACTATAATATGGAGAAAGAATACAAAGATATTGTATTCACAATATTCTCTAACTTTGTCTCTAATGTTCTACTAAGCCATAATCACGTGGAGTATTTATATAAAAGGAATATGTTTTAATTGGAAAGATGATAAAAAATAAGCAAGAAAAACGGAAACAAAATTTCTCTGAATAATACAACACTCGAGCGGTCAGGCTCGCACCAAGCAGGCGGCGAGCGACGCTTGAGCGTCAAGAGAGCAATAGGCAAGCGGCAGTGCAGCGCATCCAAATGGCGCCTAAGCGCTGAATCTCTGTCCAAAATCCAATTTTTCATCCCTGTTGGCGCCCAATGCCCATTCTTTGCCCCCAACTTCACTTTAACCATATTTTGACCTCTTCGACACCTCTTTTAACCAATACATCATACAAGATGGAATTTGGGTCACAGCTGAGTCTGATGAGTAGTGGAGGCATTCATGGAACAATGATAGAGGCAAAACAAGGAAAGGGCATGACCGTCCACGGCCTCTTCATGGTTCTTTTATTATGTTATTTTTCATATTTCCCGCACATTTATTATGTTTTTAGGACTGTTTATTTAAGAGGACACTCTAATCGTCTGAGTTGGCTTTCGGTTTATTTTTGCGTTAGTAAAGAACTTATTTTTAGTTGTAGGATTTTGGTTGGTTTTGAAACAAACTTGAGTTTCATCTTGAATTGCAATTGGGATTTCGCAGGAAGTCTTGTGTTCTTCGTGATTGTCCTTATTGTAGGTGCGATCAACATCAAAGTCTCTTTGAGCTCTCTCTTTCTTTTACTACAGTAGGGCGGTATAGACATGTCTTGATTTTTATTCAACAATTACATATTGTGACGGAATTTTGAGGCATGCGTTAAAAATGACCATGGCTTGTGTTTTTCTTTAGCAATTGATCATAATTAGAAAAGAAAGTCACACTTGAGAGATGTTTGAAGTGCAACTCAAGAAATGTCTCTTTAATGATAGGCCTTAACCAAGTGCTAAATAAAGTATTTGTGGAGCTAATCTAAGAAAATATTTGAATTTGTGTTAACAGTGAGTAATAACTTTGTCTAGGGCCCTTCTTGAAAGTGCCCATTACTAGGGTTTTATGTGGCTTTGGACTCTGATTATATGGACAAATGAGGACATATTAACTTCATTACAATGGAGGCCCTACATATACCCTATCATTATAGCAAAAGCCAAATCTGTCATTATATTATTCTCTCATATGTTTTTCGTTCGTATTATTGGCGATTTGTGAGAGTTGAAATAAATATAGATTTTGAATTACTAGAATAACACTTCTTCACATGAAATGATGAGTGATTTACGGGCTCAAGTGAATTTGATTATTAGAATCTATCTTTTTTAAGCAAGTGGCTTTTGTTTTATTAAAATAGTTGAAACGTTTCAACTTTTCTTTTAGTGAAAACACATTGAAGTTTCGAAATATTTCTAGGTAGGAAAATTTCAATTTGGGGCTATTATTTCTTGAGATTTTTTTTTTTTATGAGATGACTTTGATCACGTAATTGATCCTGAAATAAAAATTCTTCGGAGTGCCTTTGCTCAATTGGCAAGGCTCGATTATTGACCTACTCAAGTCACGAAAGTATTATAATTTGTGCTAAACTTGGATTTGTTTGTTTTAGTTTATTATTTTAATATAGTAGTAAGTCAAGACTGATATAAGGAAAGAAACTTTGTTAAAGTTTACTTGAATTAAAACATAATTACTAATTTTAGAAAATAATAAAAATATTGTAAATTACACGTGCGTATATAATTATTAAAAACATGAGAAAATATTAATTTTAAAAGATGACTAGAAGTTACAAATTGTTATGATGCTGCGTAACATATCCCACATGATAGCTGTCGGCAATTCCATGTTTCAAATAATCAAATTTTTGGGGAAGAAAAACATAAAAATATGTTGTACAGGCAAGTGAAAATTTTATTTTTGGTGGGACACAATAAAATAAAAATTAATGCCCGAAATTTCGTAAATGTTCAGTTGATGTTTGGAATGAAGAAAAGTCCACACTAATGAATAATTCTTATTTCTTAATTCAAATTTTCAATTATTTTTTCAAAAGTTTCTTACTTTTTCGAAATTTTACAATTGTGTCCTTGAGTTATAAAAGATTTTACGTTTCTAAAATGTATATAAAATGAAAATGATAACATTTTAGTAGCTTTAATTAGTACAAATTAAGATTGCAATAAATCGAAGCTATAAAATAATTTATAAATCCCGCAGCTCAGATCATAAAAGTGTGTGTCTGTGTGAATATATGACACATATATATATACACACACACACACACTCATCATAGAACACTAATTTCTTCAAAACTCGTCCTTTACTAAATTTTTCTTGGATCAAAGTCCGAGAAATGGACTTTGTGTACAAAACCCTGTTTTTTTCACTACTTTTCTTGCTTTCACGCCAAGCAAATGCTGACTTCAACGCCACCATCTCCGCCGCCGGAAAACTCGCCGGCAGATGCAACATTTTCAGAGGCAAATGGGTTTTTGATGCCTCTTATCCTCTCTATGATTTCTCCACTTGTCCCTTCATAGAAGATGAATTCAACTGTGGAAAGTACAGAAGACCTGATAAAATGTACCTCAAGTATAGATGGCAGCCCTTCTCGTGTAACCTACCAAGGTCAGTGTACTCGACTTGACTTATTTGGTAAGGTGCACTCAACTCGACTTGATTGGGCTCGACTTAGTTAATATTTGTGTTGTAGGTTTAATGGGGTAAATTTTTTGGAGAAATGGAGAGGGAAGAAGATTATGTTTGTGGGTGACTCGCTGAGTTTAAACATGTGGCAATCATTAAGTTGTATGATTCATTCATGGGTTCCAAATGCTAAGACTACACTCATAAGAAGAGAAGGATTGGCTGAACTCATATTCCAGGTAAGTTTTTTAATCCATATTTATTTATTTTTGTAAGCGAAACAATTTCTTTAGGTCGAATATAGTCAGTCGAGCTGTGACTAACCCAATTACATGCATTTTTCCCCCTTTTTTTTTTATGGGGCTGGATAGATTTCCAATCTGGCCAAGCTATTTAAGGCCACTTAATTTCAACTACCTTTCTTGATAAATTTAGCAAAAAAATGATAAGTTTGTATAGTGCATTCATGTTATCTCTTTCTCCCTTCAGCTTTTGAAAGGTGAAAGTTTTTAATGTGAATTCATTGAATCCAAATTTTGCTAGTTTCTCTCCCAAAATTATTGTGCCTTAACACATTAGTAGAACTTTTAAACTTAGTTCCTTATCCAACCTCTGCGGTACGTTAAACCAAACAGCACTATATCGTATAATATTTACGGGACAAATTTTTATTTTTGTTTACAATGCTGAAAATTTTGACCGGCGTCGGTGCCGATGCCTGAGCTGAGGCGAGAATGTTGGATTTTGGTGGGATTGTCAAAGCCCTAGATATTGCATTTGTGAGGAACGAAAAATTAATCAATATTTTTTGAAGAGTCATGAAATATTTTATGAGAGAGAAAAAGGAGAACGAAAAATTTAAATTTTGGAAAAGGTATTAAAAATTAAAATTAGAAAATATGTGAGTTAAGTGACCTCAGATGACCGTATCTGGCTCCACCATTGTGTACAAGAGGTCGTCCAATATACTATTGATCCACATCCTCTTGCCAAACATGACATTGATGCGGTTGGTATGAAAAGTTTTGGAGAATAATTTTGACTTTAAAGGCTCTCCAATATTGGAATTGAGAATTTACTTTAGTCAGTGGAAAGCTTCTAGGAAATGAAAATAGATAGGCATTCAAAATATGCTTTAAATTGGCAGGCTATGTTCTTTATTTGAAACTTTTAGGTAAAAAAACTTTGGCCCACAAATTCACTTTCGTAAAGTTGCAAAACACTTTCAAAATATTTAGGAGGCAACACTATTTAAATTCTTTTATTAAATTTTTTAATGAATCATATATTTTTTGGATATATTGTTGTATATTTATTTTTTATTTACTTCTTTTTCTTTTTGTACTTTGTGCGAAAAAGAGATTCTTTTATAACTTTTACATCTTAAAGGCATGTAGTGATAGATCTTTTTTTATGTGGGGATGCAAAATTAGACGGTGTCACTTGAAATTCTTACAATAAAACATAATTATGACAAAGTTAGAATTACCTTGATTACAAAATCAAGAACCAGATCAAGTAATCATCATTTTAGGTAATTGTTCATATAGTATTATGTTAATAATTACTCAAATTTAAAAAAAAAAAAAAGTAGGATTTAACTAATGATTAAGATAGTTCAACGCCGGATCAGAATACTTATTATGAATTCAAATATCGTTATCACTTATTTGTGAAAATTGATCCACGTACCAAGTATTTGCACAAACATGAATATGTTTGAAAGGCCATAACTCGAATATTAAGATCAATTTGATGCATATATCCTTATGTTCCATACGTCGCTCCACACATTCCTCGACATAAATTTTTACTTCTATCAACCAAAATTTACTTTCTTATTTTTCGCAAATGAGTAATTATTGAGTCCTCTTCTATCCACACAATGGAACACCTACCACTAAGCGGGCCAATTTGACTAGGCTTTGTGAGTCTACTATTGTATGGGCAGCCAAACATTGGTCCACTATTGTATTTTTAATGGTCCACACATTATTAGGACATAGTTCAATTTAAAAAAAAAAAAAAAACTTTCACATAATTATCTTACTATTATTTTTAAACAGGATTATGGAATGAAATTGCTATTATATCGCACACAGTACCTCGTAGACTTGGAGAGCCAAAAGGTGGGTCGGGTTCTCAAGCTTGACTCAATCCGAAATGGGTATGCATGGAGAGGAATGGACATGTTGATTTTCAATTCTTGGCATTGGTGGACTCACAATGGAAGATCTAAACCGTAAGATTGGCATTTTAAAAATAAATTGAGAAAACTATAACCTCTTGTTGGACTAAGTACTCATGCATTTTATTGCAGATGGGATTACATGGAAGATGGAGGCAAACTGTACAAGGACATGGACCGTCTGATTGCCTACTATAAAGGGTTGACCACATGGGCAAGATGGATCAATCGAAATATTGATCCTTCAAAAACCAAATTGTTTTTTCAAGGAATTTCCCCCACACATTACGAGTAAGCATTTAATTTTCTTACTGAAGATCATTGCTCGGTTTTTCATGCTAAATTACGCGTTTGATAACAATCTATGATGGCATCCTAACATAACAGACAAACTTATAGCGGGTTCAAAATATCAATTGTATAGTCTTCACTATCTATGAAAGGTTTAACAACACTGAGTTACATGGCTCGACAAATAATTTGATAAACCTATATTGAGAACTATAAACTAAAAAAAAAAATTTGATAATTTGTAACTATTTAAGAGGTAGGGTAATCTTGGCTTAGGTCCTTCAACGAATGTATTTCTCGAGTCCAAAAACAAAGATTTTATTTCCAAAATACTATATATGATATTTCTTATGTTGTGTGTTAATACGAACGACATAAATATCTATTAATTTAACGTGGTATTAACGATACTTAGTTAAAACATGTTTTTCTTATATGTAAAGAAATCTATGTTTGGTAAAACTGGTTCAAGTACAGCTAGTTAGAAGCGGAGTAAATAAAAATTAAGATGGTCAATTATGGTGGTTATAGATTTATTTTGTTTTGGATCTTCCAATAGACCAAATCGAGTAGTGAAAAAGTATTCATGTAGCCGACTTTATAATACAATTGTAGGGGCAAGGATTGGAGCCAGCCATCGAAATCATGCAGTGGAGAGCGACTACCGTTCTCCAGCTTTAAATACCCGGCAGCCACACCGTTGTCTGCAGTTGTCGTAAACAAAGTGCTAAGCAGAATCAAGAAACCGGTATATTTACTTGACATTACTTTACTCTCACAATATCGAAAGGATGCACATCCCACGTACTACAGCTTCCACCGAGGCCTCGATTGCAGCCATTGGTGTCTTCCCGGCTTGCCTGATACATGGAACGAGCTGCTCTACGCAGCTACCTTCGGCTGAAGATCGGTGATAAGAGATTAGAGCCACAAAATAACTCATTGTATTATTGATTATCTTGGCAAGAAAGGTTGCCCAAATTAATGAATTTACCTCAGATTCTGATGGTAATATGGTAGTATGTTGGTTCTACTGTAGAGAATTGGTCAGTTCTCAATTAATGAACAAAATCAATCCTCGTTTGATTTTTACTCAGTTCCATGCTTGTGAAAAACTGGTCTGATCTCTTTACCATTTTCAAGTTGTTTTCTATTTTCGATTTTCCAAAACAGCGAAAACGCGTTCTCTTTCGCATTTTCGAAAACGCGTTTTTAAAAACAAGTTAAAATTTTATAAAGAAAACACAAAACGAAAAATTTGTCGTTTTCGGTTATAATCAAGTTAAAATTTTCAAAACGCGTTTTGGGCGTTTTCAAAACAATTTTTAAAATGTTTTTTTAAAATGTCAAAAAGAACACATTTTCTAAAATCTCAAAATGGACACTCAAAACACAAAACACAAAATGAATTCAAAACTCAAAACACAAAACTGAAACACAAAGAGAACGACACCTTAAGATCCCAAAACAATAAAATGATCGGATTTAATTTTACCATCCCCTTGTTGGATTCTAGCGATCCTCCATTTTTTTTTTTATACTTGCGGACTTTTCAGATTCATTTTTATTAAATTAAATAGGTTGGGTTGAGTTTCATTTTGAACCAAAATCCAAACTAAAACTAAGGTTATCTTTGTGTTTCAGTTTTGCTTTTTAAGTTTTGTGTTTTGAGTGTTCATTTTGAAATTGTTGACAATGTATTCTTTTTGTCATTTTGAAAAATTGTTATGAAAACACCCAAAACGCGTTTTGAAAATTTTCGTTTAATTATAACTGAAAACGCCCAAAACGACAAATTTGTCGTTTTGAATTTTCTTTTTAAATTTTTAACTTGTTTTCAAAAATACGTTTTCGAAAATAGAAAATAAAATGCGTTTTCACTGTTATGGAAAATCGAAAACAAAAAATGACTTGAAAATGGTAAAGAAAACAAAGCTTAATATATTCCTATATGAAATCGAGGTTGACATTCCTTCATTTATGATATTTGAACTCTGTTTCTTTTTACTGTTTCTTGATCGCTTTAAACTTTAAAGATAACTCATTTGCATTTTAATTTTTAATCTATATGTTGTGATTGCCACATTAATTTTTGCAGATATTAATGGTGATCAGTGTTCATAAGTTCGTCATATAAATATAACTTCAAGTTAATTATTTTATCTTAAAAATAAACAAAAATGGAAGTTTATTTTAGGTTTTGTTTCAACATTCAGGTGAAGTTTTCGTGTCAGTTCGATTTTTTTGTGATTCTTAGCATTTCAAAAATTAATTTTGGACCTTAATAAAGTAACTGCAACCATGTATTTATAGTTTTATTTTAATTAGTTATAGTTGTTAATTTATTATTAAGAATATTTTACTTTATTTAATATTTCCATTATATTAAAAATTATTATTATAATAAAATTTTATGATTAGATAGGACAGTTTTACGTCCGGGAAGGAGTTGGAATGAAGTTGTAACATTAAGGTCAATTGTCCAACTTACGATCTCTATTGATGATTGTTCCGGTTGAGTACTCTCTTTGTATGTCTAATTCCATTTTACCAAACCAAACTGATGTCTCTCGCCAACCCACAAAGGTTTGCGAGGCTGAATCAGGTACGAAAAATGAATCTGTATCCTGAAGTTGCTGGCTCGCGGCCGCACAACTGTTCCAGCGCAATGCTTGGTTCCAAGTCTACAGAGGTAGAATGATTGGTCGAAGGTCCAGTATTGTAGGTAGCAAGAGTGTTCGTTCATCTCCTGAGCGAGAACGATAAATTAACAATGGCAGCTAGCAACTCGGATGAGTTTAGTTGACTGGTTGTTCCCCCTATACAATCCAAACTATCACCAAACTTTCACAATTCAATCCTCAAAGCCATTTCCATGTGCTATCTAAACTTCAATAATCCAATCCCTCAATACTGTTACTAGCACAGATAATACAATAGTACCATGGAAACTCTCTCCATTTTTGATAGAAAATGGAAGCTCTGTTCATTTACAAGTCTTATTATCTGCTTCAATATTATCCTTTTGCGCCTCACAAATCTCCAGAATTTCCACGATGCCTTTTTACCCTTAGCCTCGACCTCTAATAATTACCTCACATCTGAAAATCTTGAACTGTTGAAACCATCGACGTATAATGAGAAGGGGAAGTGCAACTTGTTCGAGGGACGATGGGTCTACAAGCCAATGGGAAATCCATTGTATCGTTCCTCAAAATGTCCGTTTCTTAGCGATCCAGTGAGTTGCAGGAGGAATGGAAGGCCCGACTTTGAGTATGAGAAATGGAGTTGGGAAGCTAAAGACTGTCGAATTCCTAGGTAAGCTTTTCATCTTAATGTTTATGTTTTGTTCTGATTAGAAATAAAAGTAACACGAAGTTTTGGTTTCCCCATTTCTGTCATCAAAAAGGTTTGATGCTATAGACATGTTAGAGAGGCTTAGAGGGAAAAGGGTGATACTCGTTGGAGATTCTCTCAACAGAAACCAGTGGGAGTCTCTTGTTTGCCTTCTGTACTCGGCCATTCCTTCGTCAAGAGCCCATGTTAATTTTCGAGAAGGCTCTTACAAGGTATTTAAAGCGAAGGTACGTCAGCCTAAACTGGAAGGTTCTTCTATGGGTTCTTCTATGGGCATTTATTTAGCTGTGCTGAACCTGAGCTGTTCTTCGATTTACAGGATTACAATACATCTGTGGAGTTCTACTGGAGCCCATTTCTGGTGCAACTACACTCAAACAAAGAAACTGCCACTAGAGTT
Organism: Fraxinus cuspidata; assembly: GCA_903798385.1. Taxonomy (NCBI): domain Eukaryota; kingdom Viridiplantae; phylum Streptophyta; class Magnoliopsida; order Lamiales; family Oleaceae; genus Fraxinus; species Fraxinus cuspidata. The sequence goes on along the minus strand of CAIGRP010028632.1, from coordinate 18,361 downwards.
TTGAGGGTCAATAAACTTGAGGGTTCGTCTAGGCAATGGCTAGGCGCCGACATCATGGTATTCAATACTGGCCACTGGTGGGTTCACCGTGGAAAGTTCAAAGCGTAAGTTTTGCTTCTTCTATCTTCTTCTAGCAGTCCCACGAGGACTCGAGATTTCCCCATAGGCTAAAGCTATGGCTGAGACAATCATGCAGGTGGGATATTTTGCAGTATAACAGGAAGTTAATGGACGACACAGAGATAGAATCTGCGTTTGAGATAGCAATGAAAACCTGGGCAAATTGGGTCGATAAAAATGTAAACTCAACCAGAACAGTGTTTTTTAGGAGCATTTCACGAGAACATAAAGGAGAGAATTGGTGCTTCAATGAAACAAAACCCATCAAGGACAAGTCCTCATATGTTCCAGTATTTCCAAAGCCTCTCGTAGAGACTGTTGAACGAACAATAACGGGAATGAAAACACAGATAAGGTATCTTAACATTACAAAGCTTTCCCAGTATAGAATAGATGCGCATCCAACAGTTTATACAACAAGAAAAGACAAACAACTAATCGAGTCGAAACTCAAGACACCAGAAATCACTGCTGATTGTAGCCACTGGTGCCTACCAGGACTACCTGATACATGGAACAGGTTACTGTATGCATCTATGATCCTTGAAGGATCAGAGAAGAGTACTAATTATTTGCATGAAGTTTTTTGGTGATTTCTAAAGTCAATTTATTCGCCTTATAAGCATTAGCACAGTAGTTATTAGATAATATCAGACAGTATAATAGGCAATATTTAACTAACTATTCTTGTTCAATACTGTCCAATCTAGCTTATCAAAGGTAAGATTGAATTAGATAAGAGTAGCAATCCTGGGGTATTAATACAGCACATCATATGAACGAAATAACTCAGACATAAAAAACAGTTCAAGAAGCTCCAGTAACTCCATCAAGTTGTATGCCACTTAATCTGCATGCCTATTCTACTTTGTCATACGAACACGGCTACTCTTTGGTGATTTGGGGTATCTATCCTAAATTTCAACCCATTCAAAGAATGATAAAAATAGCATCCACGAAGTATCTAGAAAGATACAAATCCTCGGACGTTATGGAAATTATCCAAATACAATGCAAACTGTTAATTTACGGAAAATCACAATATACAGATCAGTCATTGGTATGTTGTATAAGAAATATATGTAAAACACCAATATTAGATTGGCCACGAACCATTAACATGTGGGCTTTAATGTGCATTATATGTTATTGATTTGTTTGGACACTAATTAAAGTAATTTTTGCATTCTCGATTCATTTGGCTGCCATTATTGACACATTCAAAACAGCATCTTAATCTCATCCGCACGGTTGAAGTCACTAGTTATAGGAGAAGGAAAACATAAATTTATGGCAGAAGTAAATCTAGAGAAGCTCCCAGTCAGAATCAGAAAATTTACGACCTTGTAATTTCGCATTGTCAGAGACTATATTTGAACCAGGAATCACTATCTCGATTCCTTCCATTCCATCTCGATGTCCATCTTGGACAAGAAGTTTGTTATACTCTTGTTTCCTTGACCTCAATTTTGACATAAAGGCCCCTCGAATCTTTTTCTGAGAAAAAAACACGGTCAAAATAATAAACAAGCACGCTTACGCGAGCGCACGCACACGGAGAGAGAGAGAGAGAACCTTGTATGATTTCTGTTTCACAGTTTCTTGAAGAAAAAAAGGGGGCATATCCCCTTCCACCATGACACACGATTCCTCCAACTTTGATTTTTCATCTTGATTTATGATATCTGCTCTTAGCTCAAGGAATTGATCATTGTGGATGACGTCAGTATCAAAGTTATCTTCAGCCCCTGCAGAAATATACATCAGTAAAGATTTGGATAAAGAATATGGCGCACCTTAGTAAAATCTGGGCAAGACAATAAAGTTGAGTTCATGTTCTGCACATGGATGTACTAAAGGCTGAACGTGCATCCTTGACCATCTTGGTTTTTTCCCTTTTTTATTTCCTCAGAGAAAGATCAAGCATGATTATGGCCTACAACATTTATGATCACTTAATACAACAGGTTACAACAAGTTTCTACATTTAGAAAATAAATATCCATTTTCTATCCAACCGAGGGGTGGGTATTTTCAAAATTATCTGCTTTCTTTCATTGTAATCTCCTGCAGCGGTTGAACTAATTAGACCGATGGTCGACAACTTAAAGTTTTTTTTCCATTTAAATTCACCTTAGCACTTTTTTTTTCTCTTCTCCCAACAAGACAACAATAGATACTTTCATCCTAGCAATCTTAAAAATACCTTCACCAAAAATGATAACCTCCTCATTATCAGATTTAATATCACATTTATTTCTGCTTATGTTTGAGCCTTGTTGAGAAACTACATCACCATCCACATCCAGGAACATACCTGCAGAAGAACAATTATTATAGAGGGAAAGCAGAATTAGAAGAATTAAAATTAGAAGTAGAACACAGATAACTGCCAATAGATTCTGAGGGCCGGGGATGAGAAGATGAGGTACAACAAAAAACTTCTTATGCCTGGCACAATCAACTGAGAAAATTACATTAGAAGTGGGGGATTCACCTGGCGCCAGAGAGATTGAAGAATCATTTGCAGTCGCTGCTTCTACAGAATTACAGCTTTCACCAGAATCTAAGGATAATGTCGCATTTGTGTGATCAGATGGAGATATGCAACTTTCATTCAAGTTAAACAAAGAGGATGTGTCGCTCTTGTCACCTGTTACAGGAGTCGTTAGTACAGATTTTTATGGAGGTTAATTGTTCATAGAAATTGTTTTGAGGGCCCGTTTCTAAAACTAAGAGCTGCTCTTAGACCTGTTTGATAACTTTTTTTGAGAAAGTTGGCTCAAGGTAGTTACATAAGGAAGCTCTTCTACCAAAAGTAGAAGCACAACCCTACCAAACGGGCCCTAAGCATTTTTATCAGAAACATCAGGAGATAGTGGTAAAAGATCATTTACATTACCAAGTCTAAATGACATTTTTTTTCCGGTATCCCCGACAGCAGTCACCTTATCCTCAGTTGATTCGTTCATTAAATCGCTATTTCCAAGCATAGCTTTCAGGTTCTCATTCATATTCGAATGTTCATGAGGGCTAAGAGACAAGTCGCCAGCAGCTACTTTCACAGGATCTACATCAGATGCAGGAAGCAAATCTTGCATGATTTCTGCATAGAACTTTTTAACACTGATACCGACTTTCTGCACCTGATTTTCCACATACTTAACAGTATCCTGTAATTTTCCAACATGATCAATTTTAGCAATAAATCAATAACTAAATGCAATTGTTTAATATAAGAAAAAGGAACAACAATCCAACTAGTTACTTTAGCTAAAATAAAGACTGTTGAAATGGAATATAAGGCCTATGTTTGGCCCCCATTTTTCTAAAAACTCATTTTCAACCACACATCCTTCCATAAAATAATTTTAAACATAAACCGAAAATTTTTCCTTTTTTTCTAATCACACATTCTCGAAAAAAAATCACTATTCCAAACCACATTTCTCTAAAAAATGGGGCTCAAACAAGTGCAAGATCTTCTCTAAGAGATTTTACTACTCCCTCCTTCCCACAAAGATAGAATTGTTTCTATTTTCACACAGATTAAGAACATGTAATTTATGTAGTTGAAAATAATTTTTTTTATATTTTTTTCTTAATATGCCCCTACATTAAATAATAGTTTAAATATGAGTAATTTATTTTTGTTGATAATAAGGCACATTAAATAGGGATACATTAGAAACTAAAAAGTGATCTATACTTTCAATAAAGAAAGTGCTATAATTTGAGATGGACGAAAAAGGAAAGCAAGCCTAAATTAGCTATTAGTTTTGACATACTATAAAACATTATTCAATTTTTGTAAACAATTAAAAAAGAGATAAACAAAATATCATACGCAACAAATAGACCTACATTGAGAAGGAGAGGCTAAGCTTTAGATGAAGGGGAAAAAGAAACATAGTTTACTGCAAAGGCACTTGAGTGACGTAGAAAGGTTAAAAAACGATGGAAAAGGAGGCTTTACCTGGTGCATAACTTCTTCCACCTCTGAACACATAGCTTCAAACTTCTCGTATATATTTTCAGCCCAGGTTATACCTTTTAAATCCATGTTAGGCTATTTATTTGATGCCACCGTGCTCTACTCGGTCCAAGTTCGCATATGAAGTCACCACCCAACTGCAAAAATACACATGGAGATGGGACTTGCAAAAAATGCTTTATATTAACTACAATTTTGATAACTTCGATGCAGAAAAATTGATGAGGAAGTGCCTTTGAACTACTCGTACATAAACTATAGGTATTCTTGAATTTAAGACGTAATGGAATATAAAATTTGAATAACAAAAGGAATGTGTTCTGGTACACATATCCACATAAGCCACTCAGCAGCTGCAACTTGAAAATTAGACAACTACACGGCATGACACACCAACCAAAAGGCATTACCTCAATAGATTTTCACCCGCCAAAATAAGGAAACAAGGTTCACAGATGATTGGAATAATAGGATATTACTATATCAACAAAAATGGATATTAAGAGCACTGACTATTTCAAGTTATTAGCTATGGAAATCTCCAATATAAATACTTAACAGTTACATTTACGTGACATAAAACAAAATTGTAGAGAAGAATATAGGTCTGCTGATCAATCAAAAATCGTTGTAAACGATAGCTGGGTTCAAACTATTAACTTCATTGGACTTGCTTAAGGAAAATGATGGTCAACATGCTTAAATTAACAAAAAAAAAAAGAAAAAAAAAACGAGATCTCCAGGAATTAAAGAGATTTATTGCAAAAACATAAGAACTATGAAGAAAACATAGAAACGACCAATCAACCTCAAAATAACATAATGTAGGGACAAAAAAAATAAATAGAAGTAGTATTTACCATACTGATATTTATCTCCAAAACACAAAAATGGAAGTAGGTCTTTTTTCAATTCTTAATTTGGAGTAATGAACTTAAATTCCCTATTTAATAACGGATACATCTCCAAGATAGAACTTAGCACCAAGAAGAAAACTTTTCGGGAAAATATTTTCATGCGTTTCTAGTATTTTAAAACTGTAATTTCATAAATAGAATGGCACTTCACCGCGACCTTTGTATGATCAAAATAATTATCAGTTCTCGTTTAACCAAATTTCCAATCATTGTGTCCCAAAACCGCTTAAATAAATCATTAAACACAAAAAATAGCAAAGTCAAAAATTTTACCCCAAATATCATCTTCCCATGAACAATTTATTATACTGGCAAAAGCGCTCACACACAGAAAATCAAACAGAGATACTTCTCCAAGATTGAACTTTGCACCAAGATAATAAGGAGTCCTCATTTCACAAAATTTCCAGCAGAAGTATCCCAAAAACCCATCAACTAAATCATCAAACCAATAGTAAATTCAAAAACTTTACCAAAAATCCCATCCAATTAAACACACACACATACACACAGAAAAGCAAAGAAAGTTACTTTTAGTACTAAAACAAAACACCAGTTTTCGACAGAAACTAGTATTCAGTAAATTATCAAAAGAATATAGAAAAGCTTTGGAAAAATTGATTATAATTCGCACATAATTTACAAGATAAAAATTGAAACATAAGCACTTACGAACAGAGAAAATTGAGATGGCCCAGAGGCAGAAATCTTGATACTGGATTATTATTATCTAAATTATTAGCTTTAAAGCAGCGAGAAATAAACGGAATTACAATTAATAATAATTCTGGAGACAGAGTTTGTGTTGAACCTGGTTTCTTTTTGGGTTCTTCACACACGTGTACTAGAACTCAGTAAAGATAGTGTTAATTTAACAATTGGTGATTGAAGTTGTTAAAAAGTTTCAAGTTAGTTTTAAAAATTTCTTTTCGACGAAATCTATACCCTTTCTAATTGGTCACTCGGTTAAATAACATTAGCTTCATGTTCGATGGGTGGGATGTCAAATGACAACGGTAAAGTAAGCGACAATTTATTCCTAGTTAGGCGTTGTTTCAATATTGTCGTGTTTTTCAGAGCACGTGAATGATGAAGTTGGATTTAACGATTGATAGATTATAATTGATGAAAAAATGAAGACGTTACTATCAACTTTGTCGATATTTGATTGTACAGTCCAATTTAGGGCCTTATTTGTCCACGTTACCATTTAAGAGTGGACACTCGAATGAAATGGAAGCATATTAAAAAAATAAAAAATATAAGGACTGGATCCTAATTTTTGCTTTTCTTTTTCTATTTTTCTATGTTTTTACTATTTAAATAAATGGAAAATCATAAAGGGTTTGACTTGTTCATAGTTTAGTCCTCCTAAACAATGATTTAGGAATTTAGGGCACGGCACACATTGATTTGCACCTAAAATAAAGAATATTATCGACTTCTCGTTACGAAGTCCATTAGCCTAAGACCTAAGATCTAGGTAAAGCATATTAAACCCACGAAAATGTATTTTTATCAAAGTTAAATAAAAACTATGCCCTATTTGATGAGGAATAATATCAGATTTTTAGTAAATTATGATAAAAGTTAATTAAATGTGTAGTTGAAAAGTTGCGAATTCCATAATATGTGTCGTTAAAATTAATTCTTCACTTTGATTTAAGTTAAAATTTTAATTTCTACGAAGCAAGGGCTATGTAATTTATAAATTACTATATTAAAGAAGTATGAATATATTTTCTTAGTGAAATATTCTACACACTAAGGCCCTGTTTCATTGGGCGGATTTTTCATGGAAAATGTTTTTCATTTTTCAACTTTTGCAGTGTTTGATAAGCTAAATTTTTCCGAGAAAATATTTTCCAACTTTTCAATTTTCCACTTTTTGGAGGAAAATTTTTTATTGATGTTTTGGTTGGAAAATATTTTCTAGGCTGGTTGGTGAGCTTTTTTCTTTTTTTCTTTTTTTTTTTTTTGGGCAATTGGAAAAAAATTCTAAAAACAATGGTAAAATTTTTTTATCACTTTAATCTATAATTTCCATGCAAAACAAAATCAAACGAATGATATTCGGTATGGTAATTTATTTTTCAAATTTATTTTTTTTTTTTTTTTGGGCAATTGGAACAAATTCTAAACCCAATGGTAGGAAAAATTATCACTTTAATGGACAATTTTCATAAAAAACGAAGCCAAACGTACACCAAACTTTCAAGATTTTCCATGAAAAATTATACAAATCAAACACAATTAATTACAATTCCCAATAAAACAATTTTTAAGCAATTCAATTCCCTAAAATTCATTTTCTTTCCACCAATTTTCCACATTTACAATCAAACGGACCCTAAGTTCCTATTTGACAACCATTACAATGAGGTTTTTTTTTTTTGGAAAAAAATGAAGTTTTGGAATAATATTTTTTGTAGAATGTGTGGTAAAAAAATTTAAGTTTACGTGAAAAATATTTTATTGTGTGCATACACGATTAAAAATGAATTTGAGAAAAACAGAGTTTTAATGTAACGGAGGTTAAACAGGAGGTAAGTTAAATTGTGTATTTGATTTGCAATAATTAATTTATGTAAATAAATAAATTTGATGTATAATTGTTATGATATGATAGAAAAATCCAACATGGAGGCCAGAACAACCTCATTCATAGTGGGGGCCACATTAGAGGGACAAAACTGCTAAAGTCACACTTAGATCACGATGAGATCAAAACCCTCAAGAGTCAAGACGTTGGTCACATTCTAAATCATTAAAATATTTTCAGATGCTTTGGGAGGAGTGAATCAACAAGATTAATATTTCTTTTTCAAATTTATATTTCATATGTAGATGTAGACGTTGTTTTATTTGTGTCTTAAGAAAAATAAAGATATCCATGTGCCAATTCATAGAATACATTAAAGATCAATTTTGAACTGGAACATCTATTTTTTAAACGTTAATGCCGTTTAGACTAAGTTTTTCGACTTCCATGTCACCTAGATAGTAATCCATACATTGCATTGGAGTTGCTCTGAAAATCCTCAAGATTTAATATGTTACTTTTGATAAACTTGAAATTTATGAGCCCTAAAATCTTGACGTGGTGGGTGTGAGTGAGTGCAAAACTTGATATCAAGATCATAAAATATGATAACGCTTAGATTTTTTGGAGTGTAAAGTGTTATATATCAAAAACATGGTGGTTGAATTAGAGACATCTTCTAGGTGCTTTCCCTTCCCAGTCTAATGATCTAAGGGTCTGTTTGACTGTAAGGGTGGAAAATGGGTGGAAAGAAAATGAATTCCAGAGAAAATAATTGCCTAAAATTTGTTTTCCAGGAAATTGTTAATTAAGTGTGTTTGATTGGTATAATTTTCTATCTGTAAAATTTTAAAATTTTGGAATTTTTTGTGTTCGTTTATCTTTGTTTTATATGAAAAATTGTCCATTAAAGTGATAATTTTTCCACAATTGATTATAAAATTTGTTTCTATTGACAAAAAGTAAAAAAAAAAAAATATTTGCAAAAAAATTATTTTTTTTCATCAAACTTTAGTGTTCGTTTGAATTTGTTTTATATGAAAATTGTCCATTAAAATGAACTTTTTTTTTTACAATTGGTTATAAAATTTATTACAATTGCCAACAAAAAATAAAAAATGAAAAATAAATAAAAGGTGGAATCAGTTTTCCCACCAAAATGGTGGAAAAACCAATTCCACAATATTGAAGAAAATATGCATGTGTGGAGTGAAGTGAGAAAAACTTTTCCATGCCAAAAAATGGCTATCAAACAAGCCAAAATATGGAAAATGAAAATTTTTTCCATGGAAATTCAACACTATAAAACATAGCCTAAGAGAAAATGCTATTCAATATGGATTTCAAGGTTCATTTGTTTTGTTATTTTTGAATAAGGTGCACTGGAATTTCATGTAGCGTGCCAAAAATGCTCGGTGACCCGAGTGGCCCGGAAAAAGCCCGAGCCGGGCCGGCTCGTGGCTCGGTGGCATCGAGCCGAGCCTCATTTTGGGGCATTGGCTCGAGTCTGTGGCTCGTCATCGGCCCGTGTCACATTCGAGCTGAGCCAAGTCTTTATATAAAAAAAAAATTATAAATACAGTTGCCTGCAAACGCAGGCAACTTTTCTTTTTATTTTTTTAATTTAGATGTATGTTAATATTTAATTATTATTTATAATATATATAAATTGCACAATTTTTAAACACATTATAAAAAATTATAGATTTATAACGAATTAAAAAAAAAATACGAGCCCGCTCGGCCCGCTAAAGCTCGAGCCAAAAGCTCAGGTCGAACCTCATTTTTTTTGCCGAGCAAGCCCAGAAAGCTCAAAACCTATTTTGCTCGAGGCGAGCCCAAACTTTGAGTTTCAGCTTAGCTCGTTAACATAACTAGCTTCATGTTGTCCGATGACCTGTTTTTGGAATGTGTTTTGGGATCCTTCCACTCATTGATATAAATTTTCCACTATAATCAAGAAGTTTTGTAAGGAGAGATCGCATGCCTCACACAGAAAAGGGTCATCCCTCGTACTCCTATCAGGTAGGAACTGTGGTGACAAAAATGTACTAGTATGAATCTGTAATGTACTCGTATAATGAAAATAGTGTCAACATTGTAATCAGACTTTATAAAATCTAAAAATATTGATAATGTGTGCCTAGAGACATGTTTGATTGAACTACATAACACTAACACGAAAAATAAAAAATAAATAAATATTGTCTCTTGTCTCGACCAATATTATATAATGTTGTAGGCCTAACATGCCACAAGTGTAAATCAACCAGTAAAGCAGCATTTAGGAATTGGGTGCAATTTATACAACACACTTGACTACTATGCAGTAAATTTCTAATGTCATGTACCAGTTAAACAAGGAATTTCAGAACTGAGAAACAAAGTCATATAGACACATAAGAATGTAATATATATGATATTTATAAAAACATCATGCCAATGCATGTAAAACGTTTATATATATTACTAAACCCATCAAACATGGGAACAACACAAAAAAATCAGGTACAAAGAAATCAAATTCCAAGATTAAGTTATCCAGCTGCTTGAAAATCCCCGAAATCGTCATCTGGTATATCTCGAAGATTTTGGGATTCATGAGTTCCAGATTCTTTTGGTTGTTCTTTTTCGGGGTTTGACGAGTCGTCTTTAGAAGTTTCATCAAGACTAAATTGGGTTGGCGATCCCGATGGTGAATTTTGAGCAGTAATAGCAGGCGAGAGGGGTGCAGACGGAGGCGGTGGCAATTTGATACCCATTGCTGATTCTTTCTTGGTACCCTTGTCATCCAAGGAAAGATTATTCAAGCCTTGCTCAAAGAACTTGGTCTTTATGTTGCCACTACCTTTCTGTTGAACACCAAAAACGGTATAAGACAATGTATATGCAACTATAGGGAAAATATGTAAAGACAATACGAGAGCAATTTACATTCTTTAATTGAAGCACCAAGGTCTCCCCATCTTTTAAACTGTAATCTATTGAAGAAATATTCTGGTGTTGCTGTTCCATCTCTTCAGCAGTTTTCTTCTTATTCAGGTACCTTCAAAAGTCGAATAAATTAAACTTGAATCAAAACTAGGGAAAGACAAAATGATAACCCAGAAAATTGATGAATGAATTTGAAATAAAACAGTCAAAAAATGAAAAGGATTAAGGAAAACAAGAGTATGGATGACTCAAAAAGTACTTCATATGGTCATGGAGGGCAGCTTGGAAGTCATAAGCTTCAGGCCTTTCTCGAAATCCTATACCGATGAAAGCATGGCGAAGGCGTCCACCTGCATCAATTTAAATAAGGATCATTCCAGTATGTATCTATATCAATATGTAAGAATATAACCAAAAGAAGTCACGGTAAAAGCCCATATGTAGAAACAAACACACAATAGATGCACTTATTTCACATCCTTCAATTCTGATTCACGAATTAATTGGGAAAGCCAACAAAAAGATTCAATATCTGCTTCTTATTTTCCTTCAGTTTGAGGTTCATGTGAGAAACAAAGACTAAAAGATCATAGTCCGAAGTCCATAATCTACCCTGTAGATAATTGTAGAACTCCAATCCCACATATTTTCAGAGAATGACTCGATAACCTTGTCTTTAACTTTTTATAAAGGTGGGTCTGGATAATTCCTAGAAAGAACCAGAAGTGTCGCTAACATTAGAAAAAGAAAGGGAAAAAAAGGATGTCACCTTGCTAAATTAGAGGTTTCTAAGGTAGCTTATGTGGCCACATGTTCACATATTGTTTTAAGGTTTTTGCACTCAATGCTTCCACAACTAAATTGCTTAATTAAAATCATAAGAGAATGGAGGAAGGGATCAAAAGAACACAAGGACAAAAGGGGGATATGACTTGTCTCTTTCAAGATTAAATATGGTTGATATCAAACTACTGACTTATAGTAAGGGCTTGTTTAGCACGGCTTTTAAAAAGTCAAAAGCTGCTTTTGAGATTAAGAGTATGCTTTTGAGTCTGTTTTGCTATTTTTCTAAAAAGTAAATTGTTTGATTAAAAGAGCTTTTAGAGGAAGCAAACTTAAGGTGGTTTCCTCTAAAAAACTCTTCTACAAAAATTAGAAGCAAAAGCAAAAGCTATCCCAAACAATTGCTTGATTTTCTTCTGCAGTAACGATTAGAGAAGTCCTTAAAGCTCAGCATGGTATCGAGGCAGTCTTATATCATGCCTATTAACAACCAGCCCTTAGTAATGCAAACATTTGTATGTAGCGAGAGATTACAAAAAACACCAAAGATGCAAAACAGGCTTCATGAGAATTTTGATGTGAAACTTCTTTAAGACCCAGGTTGGGGGTTGGAGGTAATGGTTTCAGACAAATCTGCAGAATCTGAAGGTATCTTCTCAAAATAACTAGAACAAAATATTTTCCACAATAATCTTTCTAAACTAGTGCAGGTTTGACTCTGCTTTACGTTGATGGTGTAGCAGAAGGGTTGAAGTAACATATGTGATGTATCTAAAATATAAGATGATACTTGGAGAAGAGAAATAAGAAATGAATGGTAATAAGTACATCCAAGAGAAAACAATGCATTTAATTTTCTAGCCACCAAGGTCAACCTTAAGATGCAAACAAAACATGCTTGATTTCATCCGAAGTTCTAGGCAGCGCCTGAATTGCTGTACAAGCAGTACAAGGTGACTTGAGTGAAGAGAAATTTATCGTTCCTTTTTATGGGAAGTTATCCAGGTGCCACTTGGATTAAAAAATTTCAAATAATAGACCATTCAATAAGCGAAAAGCCAATGCATATAATTGTCCAGGAAAGTGCATCACTTGGCGTCTCTTACTGCAATGTTCACAAAATGGGTTAAAGAATAAAATAACAGGAGAGATATATATTGGCATTCCATCCATGTGGATACAGACATACATTAATACGTAGTGTCACTCGACATCTCTTAATGCTATATTAATAACACTAATCACTTAAATAGTCCCTCTATCCACTGAAAAGGCTATAAAAGAACACCCAGCTAATTACATTTTGAGCAGAGATACTTTTTGTAGGAAGACAGAAAGCAGATTGAAGTGATATGGAAAACAGAAATAAAACATTGTTAGACAATCTTTATGGCTCTATTCTGCTACTATTAGTCGAAAAACATTAAAGAAACAAAACTTTTAATGAAAAAAATAATTTAAAAGAAGAGATGGAAAATTCTATATTACCAATATTCTCTTCTACTCGAAGAACGAAATATCTGCAACAATTTAGAATTAACAAAATGAGTTAGAGAGCAATATAGGACGCTGGTTTTCAAGTCAATAGAATTTGTACATATAAATACCAAAAGTCCAAAACGAAACACCACATCACACCACTTTTTAGCATTTCAAAAATTGTTCTCATAAGTGAAATTAATTTTGTGATTAGTTTTGCAAACCTGCTGCTATCAATCACAGGCTCCACAGGGTGTGGCTCCCCATCTCTCAAAAATGCCCGAGCATACAATTCACCTATATTAGACCAACAACAAAATATATTGAGAAAAGTTATGGAACATTAACTTTTATTGAATTCCAACAAATCCACCTGTCTTCCTGTCTTCTAATCGGATAATGCATTCTTCTCCTTTGCCAATAACTTTCAGAGTGCCTTCCCATGTCCATTTATTGACATTCCACTCATCAGCCCTACAAGAAAGAAAAGTTCAATTATAGTTTTGAACCCCATCCCCTGAAATGAAATTCCAGCAACAAGAACGTCATCTACATCTCCACATTCTAGTTTTAGATGTAATGTAAAAAGCGACAACCATAACAATACAGCAGGCTCATGTATTGGAAATAGAGATTTAGATATGTACACTCAAAAATTTTGCTGAATGGTCATACGATGACCATTGCTCGGTTCATCGAAATTTTTTGTTTAGATTAATTTAGACAAGCTTTTAAAAAAAAAAAAAAGAAAGAAAGAAAAGAAAAGAAACTAAGAGTAGTTCTAATGCAGTCCTGAAGATAATTTATTCTTTCCTGGACTACTACTCAACTCAACAAAGATTTATCCCATACTTCTGTGCAGTCGGCTACATGGATCCTCTTTTTTCACTCTGCTGTGTCAAGAGCCACATCCAAGGCTAAATCACAAAAGCTCAAATATTTTTTTAATTACCGTAATTTAGGTTAGCATCTTCCTCAAGATTTCTCACACATTATATTCATAACTGGTGTATCTAGCAACCTTCATCAAATGTCCAAACCATCTTAATTAAACCGCACACTACAATTAGTGTCAGTTTAACAACTTGCAAAAGATGCTCTCTCTCTCTCTCTCTCCCTCCCTCCCTCCCTCTCTCTCTTAAGGTTATACCGCAAATTTCTCTCAACATTCTCATCTCAATTTTTTGTGAATGTTTCTTAAAAGTGAAATATTCAGTCCCATACAACATCGCTGGTCTAATTCTAGCAGTCTTTTCTTGACTATAGCTAAAACTAATATATTGTTGACTGCAAACATTTGAGATAAATGATAAAAAATGTTCGCAGGTGCTTTTCATTTTCTAACAAGTCCCAAGATGGAAAAGAGTGCACAATGAAGAATTTTCATTTTTCAGATTGAACAAACTATTGACTATAGCTTGAAAAAATGTTGCTTCTTTGCAAGTTGTTCACTATAACTTGTCCTTAAAAAACCTTATACCTGTTTAACCCTTTAGAGAGCCTTGATCCTATATATTGACAAGCACAATCCCCTCACAAATCCAATTGTAGGCAGCAAATGCCCAGATTCTCTTCAATATAAGCTTCCAGAGGGAATTTCTACATACAATGAACTCATCAGAAGGTTAGGAGAAACTTATATTGGATCACAGGTATTGTTTCTCCCAAAGGATAAGTGCAAGAGAATTATTTCCTCTTACAATAGAACTATTATCCGTGAAGATGCACCCATGAAATTATTGCATCCATAAAGCAGCCATGAAGATGCATCCAACTCTCTGTTTTTCACTCTTCAAAACTTGTTGAAACAACGAGATAATTCTCTGAAATTTGGTGAGAAGCATCTTAGCATCTTAATAGACTCAGCGTATGAAGATTTTGAAAATTTTGTTTGATAAGTCCCTCTAATATATACACAACAAGATACACCTCACTTCACAATCAAACAAACTCCAAATGACTCGAAATTTGTGAGATACCACCTAACACTTCCAAGGAACTTCCACTAGAGGCATTTCTGAAAATTCATGTTGTAAGCTCGTCTTTTAAATGCACGAAAGTTTAAGTGCATGAAAATACAATTATGGTCACATCATAATTCTTCAATAACTTTTGGTTGTATACTATGCCGTACACTTAATTCGCAAAAAAAAAATCCAATTTCTGCAAACGAGCTTAGGGGTTAGATCACACTCAAGAAATAGTTTGTGGTTGTAGAACATAAATCTAAATTATTATCCAACAATGCATAGAAGGGAAAATATGAGCAAGATGAAATATCTTTTATGGGAATGATATTATATCGAAGACATTAGAGAGAGAACCTGTAAGAAGCTGCGGTTTTCCGTGGAGGTATCTGAATCAATATAAAGAGAATATATTAGGTTGACATCAAAATAACTTCCACGCTATCCAGATAAGTGACCAATAAAAGGAGCCTCAAATGACATATGCACTCAGTTCAGTTTTGGATTACACATATGGAACCATTAAGTAATAAGATTTTATATGAAATAGTATTCATATCTCAGTTGTTTGAGCTTTTCATTATGATAGGAATATTAATAAAAGGTAAAATACAAGTTACATAGAATAGGTACTAGATTTGATACACTATATAGAATTGAGTATTGGCTGTCAAGAACAAAATGTCCATAAGATTAATGCATGATGGAAATGAGGATGTTAAGATGGATGTGTGGCTATAACACTATACCAGTACAATTAGTTATTGAAAATACATGATGACAAGCGTGAGTTGCACCAACTGAGATTATATTAAAGGAAAGACAGTTAAAGATGCAGAGACGTGTCCTGCATAAATCTAAAGAAGCTCCCATTCACCATTCAGAGAACTTAAGTAGTTGAAATTAGGGTCCGTTTTATTAGTTTAAATTCCATGGAAAATGTCACATCTTGAATTCAATTTCTCATTCACCATTTAGAGAACTTAAGTAGTTGAAATTAGGGTCCGTTTGATTGGTTTAAATTCCATGGAAAATGTCACATCCGGAAATTCAATTTCTACTTTGACTGTTTGATACGAAAGTGGAAATGAAGTTCGAATTTCAAGGTACAACCACTTTAAATTTGTTTTTTTTGTCAATTTCATGGAAAATGCATTTATATGGGGTACTTGGGTTTTTATTTTTCAACTTACATGGAATTGAAAAACCTTTTCACATTTGCCAATCAAACGGACCCTTATAAAATTCTTCTATTGAAACATCTAATTGAAAAATTTATCTTGCACCATTATTGTGATTGTGGCCCTTAGTTCTGACTTCTGAATTTTCATTTATTTGGAGTATGTTTTTCAGAATACCATATTGGATCAAACTCCTAGATGAAGGCAAAAGTGAAAAAAGGGGTACCATATCAACACATCAGACTAAATTCTGCCAACGTACCAAATAATGGCATATAAAGATCCACAGTCCTAGAATCTCCAATGCTCAACCTCGTTCATCAAATAAATTGAATGCCTCGTAAAACTTTTCTGATAAACAATATCAAAATCAACTTCCACCGGACGTGCATCCATATTAAGCCAAAGACTTGGTTTTTGTTATTGCTTCAATTTTATGAAGATGACTTCACATCATGTTCCCTACGGCCTACTCACAATATTAAATGAAGCAATACTCCATGAGCATAAATCGATTTCATAATGCCTGATCTCCTTGCTGCCAATCAAAACTATCTTCTATATATATATATATACACACACACACACACAGTCATTTGCCTCTTTTCCAATTATTCGCCATCTACTAAAAATAAATAAATAAATAGAAACCCGACTGAATGTGAAATAATTATACAAACCCTCCCATCATTCTAATAACAAAATCCAGTTAGAAAAAGAAATTACCAAATACACGTAGCATTCAGATACTTGAAATAGAACCAGCTCAACTACTTCTTCTTCTTCTTCCTTTTCATCCAAATTCTTTTCCTTTTCCATATGACACCTTTACTCGAAATTGAATTTCAATGAATCTTCAATACAACTGCCGTCGATCTGAACTCTAGGACTATGGAGCAGAAATTCGGGGGACCAAATTGATATTTTATAAAATCTGAGGGATTTTTTCTGGAAGTCCAATTTTTTGCTCGCTTTATCGCATCACATAGCATTGTCTTGATACCGTTGATACAGTAGAGTCAATTTCTAGCCGTCCGATCTGTTGACTTGATCTGATGTGTTTGTATTAAGGAGGTGGAGTTGATTGCGGACTTGCGAAGAAACGAAGCTCCATTTATTCTCAGCATATACCCTTTATTAATAAATTTATTATTAATTGCAAATAAAATTTTATATTGAACGACGACCCGACTCTATTAATGTTCTTTCTCTCGAGTAATATCTCTTTCGCGTGGAGAATTGGGTTTCACTAATAATTAGAAGAATGTTCAAACGATTGCCTAAGGAACAACAACCTCTCGAAACAAAGTCCTAACGAGAGGTATTTTATTTGTGAAGAACACAGTTTACAAGAAGCGAAATGCCTCCAAGGGGTACAAGCACACTGAATTTACAAAGTAATTGGCGATAAAAAAAAAAGATAATGAACGAAATTACATAGTTCTCTATTTGAGGGTTGAATTTGATCTCTTTTCTTCTATGTTCTCTTTTCTCTTTTATACTCATTTGAAGGTTTTCCCTATAATGTTATTTGAGAAACTGTTGAAAAACTGTTTATCGTCCAATAATCACTCACTTTCTCCATGATAGATGACTTATCAATAACTGATGTTTATCATCCTTTAACCACCCACTTCTTCTATGATGGATGATTCGCCAAAAAATCGTCATTAACCACTGTTATCATTCCTGACGTTTAACCGTTCTTAATTGAGGTCCTTAGATTGTAGAATGAACTGTTTCAATAACCGTCGCTTTAAATAATAATAATAATAATAATAATAATAATAATAATAATAAAGGAGCTATGCTTGCTTAGATCCTGGGCGTCTTGCATTCTTGGGCGATGACGCTCGCTCAAACCTTGGGCGTCTTATAGACTTGGGCGATGATGAGCTCCCGCTATATGAATTCGTCTTGGATACTATCTTGGGACTTTAAATGGTCTCTTTTGGGCTTATCCTTCGAATTTCTTAATTGGGCTTCCATCTTTGGGCCATTTAATTTGGACCTCATTTTTATACGTCAACAATATCATATAAATGATTTGCAGTTTACTATTCGATCATAGATAGTCCAACAAGTTGAATCGAGATTGAATGGTGGGGTTGTGGACCATATCAGCTCGGCCCATTGTCTATATCCGTTTGATTGCAAAGATGGAATTTCGGTGGAAAGAAAACGAATTCCAGGGAATTGAATTGCCTAGAATTTATTTTACCGAGAATTGTCAATTAATAGTGTTTGATTGATATAATTTTCCACCTAGAAAATTTTGAGATTTTCTATCTTTTGGTGTTTGATTGGCTTTGTTTTCTATGGAACTTTTTATTTTTACTTTTTTCAACTATTGTTGTTAGATAGTTATTTGTAAGAATTATCCTAATCTTGAAGTATAGCTGCAAACAATGCAAAGAAAACGAAATAACCATTGCAAATTGAAT
>CAIGRP010028625.1:0-13976 GCA_903798385.1 Fraxinus cuspidata | reverse complement strand
TTTATCAAAAAATGTAATATTTTTCAATCTTCATAACTTCATTCATCAGAGCTAGAGATGGCACGTGATGGTTCCTGAAAAATGAAAGAAATATTATACTCAATATCACCATAATTTTTGTACTTTTGTAATTTGTAGTTAATTAATTTTTTTTTATCTTCACGTGGCGGGTTTGGGGTCTGCCATCTCCACCCTGCGCTCGAGTCACGAGAGGGGGCGACGATCCTGCCCAGCCCAGCTAACCCGTCAAGGCGGGTTATTTTCGTACCATTCAGGGCGAAGCAGATTTTTTGCCATCACTATACTCTAGATGTTTTCTCACAAGAGGGGGTTTGCATGTAATTAATTGTGACCCCTCCTCTAGTGAGAGGGCTATCATCCGGGGTGTAAATACCTACTCTAGATATATACATAGCAAAATTCATTTAATATTAATAAAATTAAAGTCTCAAAATTCATTTAATATTAATAAAATTAAAGTCTCATTTGGTCTTCATTATTTTTTAAATACATGTATCTATCTTATTTTTTATCATACATTTTTTAATAAAATAATGTTACAAACAAATTCAAAAAATTTATTTGTTTTTTAACAACAAATTGTCCATTGAAATAATATTCCAAAATGCATTTTGGGTAAAAAGAAAAAATAATGGGACTTAAAAGAGGCTATAAAATGGTAAGTATTTGAAGGGAAATTTTGCACTGAACATTTTTTTTTCTTAAATATTGAATAAAGATTGATCCTAATAATTAAACCTTTTAAGCTTAGCCACACGTGTTCTTTGGAGGTAAGTTTAATTATAAGTCAATTTACATTAGAGGAAACTTTGTTTTTAATATTTTTAAATGTAGTCAAAGTAATTTTTTTCTTAATTTTATTAGTTAAGATGTAATTATTTACTCAGACGTGATAGGCTACGAGAGGTCATACGATTACAATTATTTTCCATAAATAAGATAATTTGAAATATTTTCCACCAATAATCGAGCAATTTGTCATATACATATGATCGTCTTGATAATATAAGTTACGAAATTTAAAATAATAATAATAATAATAATAATAATAATAATAATAATAATAAAGTGTAATGCTAGAAGAATTTTCTTTTGAAAAGTGAGAACATGTGCTAAAAAAAGGTTTTATCTTGTATACTTTATAGGTCATCATTCGTAAAGTTGCAATTTCATTATAAATCAATTTATGTAATGTAATTCAATTGTTTAATTATATTACCAGCACAAAATTTGCTCGTTGCACCATAATTTCAATTAATATTTTTATTTACTTAAAGGTCCCTATGTAAAATTACTTAATTAACCATATTTTTAAATATACATTTTAACATCATTTTTGTAGACACCATAATCATTAACTAGTCATCAATTATTTCCTTTGCCGCTGAATATCTCAACAAAAAATTCTGGTATGTCCGTTCCTCTTCTAATTGATTGTTTAGCACTAGTTTGTTGTCAAAATTCAAAGCGTAACTCACTAGATTGTAACAGAATTTTCCCGACTTGGACTTGTTAAACTGACAAATAAATGTCTTCCACTTAGAACGAGCCACAAGCATTGTTGGATGGGAGACCGTAGAAACACGATATTTTCATAAAAGAACAGCAAATTTTACTAGAGAATGCTAATTCTTTTAAATCATCGTTTAATTCCATTTGACGAGAGGAGGAAAATTTGTGATTGTAATGCCGTAATTGAATCTTTCTCATTTTCACCCCAACTTCTCTAAAACGTTAATGTTTCGAAAATGGCCTGATTATAATTTTTGCAAATCCTCTCTCTCTCTCTCTATGATCTCTATATAATGTATATTATTGTTTTTCATTCTCGCACTATGAGAAGGAATGGTGATGATCGCTAATGATTGTATATATGAAAATGCTATTTGTATAATCTGTATTACAAATTGGATCAGATAGCATTTGTGGAGTTAGAAAAGAAAAGAAAAAAAAAATCGCAACACCAATCAATGGACATCACTTGTGTTGTCTAGCTGCATCTGCCAATATGTATGTTTTATCTGTACAAATAGCATGATTCTTGTATATAATATCATTTTATTTACTTAATTCTTCGTGCTACATTCAATTAGAAGATGAACGGATAATTTTTCCGAAGTGGAAGACATTAAATAAAAAAAATTCTCCTTTTTTGTTTTATTTTATTGAATTAGATATATAATTGTAAATTTGTTGTGGTGTATTTATTAAAAAACATGTTTTAATTGTGGTGTGAATAAAATATGGTGTGGTAAATACTAAGTACACATTATTAAGGAGAGATATGTGGACGACTTATTTGGTTATCAAACATGCCATCTACATTCTATAGATAAAGAATGAAAGCTATGTTCCAAATGATTATAAGCGAACAATTTTACGGTCTTTGTATGAACGAATTGTTCTACTTTAAAATTTTCGGGTTATTTTACAAAAAAGAAAAATTACGTTATTACAAATGTCTTCAAAAATCCTTATAATTATGCTAAAGATAAATTTATTATATTACATCAAGAGTCGAATGAAGTGAGAATTGTATCCTGTAATATTTAAACTGCATAAAAAAAATATTATGCAATATAACCAATTTTTTTTATAAAGACCTAACATCTTAAAATAAAAGTTTTATACAACTTATTGAATATTTCAAAATAATGTATCAAGGATTGACAAAATTGAGGTTGGTGGAGGATGTTACTCGCCATCGCTTTTGGAAAATCAATTATTTAAATTTTAGTGAAAGAACCCAAAACCAACTTTGAGCTCAATATTTCTATGACGTTTATTTTTGGATGTCACATGTCATCTTAAACGGTAAAATAAATTTGTCAACACGTTCAAACTACATCTCAAAATAAAATGAAAAACACGATATCGAGGGTAGGTATTTTGTCCTCGTACAATAATTATTTCAAACATCCAAGATTGTTTCTTAGAAGCGATCATGCACAACATTCTCTTATTCAACTCCACTAGTAGTCTAATACAATGCACCCACACAAACTTTTCCAATTTGTACTTTTTTATTTTTTAAACCACAACTTTATGTATGGTACAAACAGACATAGCACGTGGTACACCTAATCCTTTTCCTGTAGAGATAAGGTTAGGAATCTTCATGTGCTGCTCTTTAATTCGGCACTGGTCACGTGGTAATGGGCCTTGACATTGAATGATATGCATTATTGCCCCCACGAGGCCAATGGCCCAATACAGATGTCGTGGTATTAAGCCTTTGATATTGAGATAAGAGGCCCACTATGTCTGATAGAAGGCTCACATTTGGGCCCATTTGACAATTGCAATTAATGTAGGAACATTGACTTGGAACATAATCTTGTTGAATTTAATGTGACACGGTGCACGTGATGGGTTAAGACATGCCTAGTCATTGATATTTGATATTTCAATGTCAACGTGGGATAGGGTAGGATAGTGTGACCTACTTCTCGTGAAAATAAATTTAGGTGTCGGATAGGTCAATCAATATATTTTAATTTCATGAATCACTAATTACACATCGAGTATTTAGTAAATGAAACCATTTAGTTCGAATCGAGTTCAATTCTACCTATAATATATCTTACGATTGATGACAACGATCATTATTTTTAATATACACGAAATACCATATCAATACGCATAATGAGCATTCTAAGTCGAACTCAGTTACCTCTTTATATGGTATTTTTAGGAGATTATTAGGAGGTTCTTCAAGAAATCCTTAAGGATGAGTTCTTTTGAGCTCATTTTACGATCTTTTATTTACAAATTAAACCTTGGAAGAATAGCAAGCTAATAAATAAATTAAATTCACTAACTACATGGAATTTTGAATTTTTTTAATGATTCTTACAGAAAAAGAAAGAACTCTAATACCATTGTTTCGGCAAAATGAACCAATACCAAATAGGCATGGGACAAGGAAGAATGTTTTATAAATATGTAATCAAAAGTCGTAAGTTGTCGAGGCAGTCCAGTTATACAACAATTCTCTATACATGCTCAAATTATCCTGTCAGCATGTTCTTTTGCCTATTTTTGTTTCCCCATTTAATTATAGCCAAGACGTACAAAATATATAATATTAGGTAAATTTAATAACTGTATTATTCTCTTTTGACCATGAGTATTTGGACAGCACCCTATTTTGGGGGGTGGGCAGGTTGGAGATACATTTTTTTATAATTAATTATGAGAATAATAATGAACAGAATACAACAAACACATAAAAAACAAACTTACAGATTTATAGTGATTCCGGACACTTCGCCACTACGAATTTCACTATTTTGAAAAAAAAAAGGGAATAGCACAAGGTGATCTCACATCTAAAGAAACCAACGCATTGTACTTCGAGAATATTAATGTAGAAGACCCTATAGACTAGTGTTATGATAGTCAGACAAGGTTGGGGGCGGGGGAAGAAAACAGGTGCGCGTGTCAGCATCTATTTGGGTCATTTTTATTTTTTTAATTGTCCATGACACGTGTCCTACCTGTTTTTAGCCACGTCCCAAACCCTATTTTTGTAACAAAACTCGATAGACTAATACGGCAGGGTAGGGGTGGCGTGGGGGAGGACAAGTAATGGCCCTCAACCTGGAGAAGTTGATAACCAGTCACTTTCGAGTAGGGTTGGCAAGGGGACAAGCTACAAGTTAACTTTGTTATCTTAATTGAACGTCCCAAAAAAAAAAGGGCCACAGATTGTCATTCACCACAATTTCCTGCTTTCATATCTTGAATGTTTCTCTTATATAAACCAAATGAACTCAAAAGAAACTCTCCACCCCAACAAATAAAGCTTCAAATACTTTCCAGCCCAAAACTCAAGTTTTCTGATAAAACCTCGAAGAACAGAACTCTGTTATCAATCATGGCAGCAACTTTGAGAAGTTCGAAGCTCCGACCGAATCATCGATTGTCGAAGCAGATTAGAAAACAGAGGGCAAAGCTTTACATCATATGGAGATGTACAGTGCTGCTGCTCTGCTGGCATGACTGACTGATATTAAGCAATTTACAATCAAGCAGATAATGTTGGAATGGATACAGCAAACATGTATGTAGGACCTTTAAGGTGTTGGCTAAAGTCTGAAAATCTTTGTATAGTTTACGGAAATAGTTGCAGAGAGTTCTGATCTCAGCTAAATTTAGAGACAAAGCTACATGTAAAAATTGACCAAAGTTCTGCAAGTAATGTGAGTGACCAACAATGCAAATCTATCCCTCTGCCCTTTCATTGTCTTTCTCAATCCTATATAGTCGTGTTCAATACTGTATATTAGACATGCAAATTTTGCTTCTTTATAGCTCTATGCACACGCACGCACACAAAACAAAACCAGAATTATATAAAATTTGAATCGCAAGTGAAAATGAAACGGCAGATGAGTTATATAGAACAATCTCCAAGCCATTTTTGGTTTATGTTAGTGCGTGATTACATGTTGGAACAGACTGTAATGCACAATCAAATTCAAACGTAAATTAATTTAAAAATTGAACGAGTGAACACAGAGCGTCTGGCAACGTCAAACAGTCCCATTTGACTCCTTATTAACAACTTGAATCGAAGACACTGCCCAATCCGCACACTCAATCCATTGGTCACCAAAAAGAGGGTGAATGCAGTTCGACGCATAACATCGAGCTTACGTTAATGTTTAAGAGGAGACAAGTACGCAGTTTCAACTAGAATTTTAGACTACTCCTAACTTTACATCATGTGTATATCACATTGGCATTTATATAATGGAGGTTTTTGACGATAATACAACTGTACAAGCAGCCATGACCTTCGACGACTGTCTAACCATAAACAAGGCCAGCCCAAGGTCTGACAGAGGACTAGGAGTCCACGGATGGACTGATGGCCATGGTCGTCGACAGAGTAATGAGGTCGTTGGCATTGGCTAACATTGGCTAAGATACTATGTCTAGTCAGCTAAGCGTTTGCCACATTAGGCATTGGTATAACATATAAGTGCAACACATGGTCAAGAAAATGAGTGCACATTAAGGACTATAGCACTCATCTGAGGAAAAAGTACTCATAGCGCTTCCCAGTCCGAAGGAATAATGCATCCGCCTGCTTTTCGGAGATTCTTTCAAAACTTCACAAGTAAAGCATCCGGCAAGTGGCCACAAGAAAAACAGCTAATTACTACAGTTATCATTCACGAGACATAAGAAGTGGAGAGGCAATACTTTCTTGCTTCTTGAAATGACATAAATTAGGTTCAGAGATTCTTAATACAGTACATATAATTCAGCTTTCTCTGCATTCAATCTAGAATCCATAGAATATAACAGTGCAACATGTAGAACAGATTGAAGATGAACATTTCAAAACTGCAGGAACAATTAGATTTATTTTGGAAAATCAAAATCTGGAAGCAGGGAACTAAGAAGCAGGTATGGAAGGATGGAACTTCACACATGCGCTTGCTAACTGACTGTCGAATATAGACTCACATGTAAACATCACGGTTGTCGAAAATTTCCCATCCCTCTTCTATAAGGGCTTTGCTGTCATCTCTGGTAGCTTCATCTCCAGAGAGCTGCTCGTCAAAACAACTAACCAGATCTCTCTTTGGGTTCTCTGCTGGATCAGCACCATCAGATCCCTGTTCCTGTTCTGCATGGAGAAGAACCAAACTTTTGGAAGATGAGGTAGAAGAAGCTAATCTGCAGCTTGTCTGGCTGGAAGAAAGAGATTTGCTAAATGGAACTCGTTCATCAAAGTTCTCCTTTAGTAGCCTCACATCCTGACATATGACAGCTATCTCTCCTCTGGAAGAAAGAGAGGGATAGGGGAGGGGAATGCTACGTCAGATTACATACCTAACTATCAACTTGGGAAAAAGTTAAGAGATCATAGGCATAAATGAATATAGCATAATAGAGCATGAAACACTGAAAGTCTTGTGCAGTTAAAACTTGTTTTGAGAAATTAGGACAAGCGGATTTAAGCAGGCAAAACATATATGAAAGTTAATTCAAGGAGAAGTAAAATTCTCCATTCAAATGTAAAACATATGAGATGTGCCTGTGCAGCAATTCAACTGAAAAATAGAGACAGCCAATAACAATGGAATCTGGAAGTCATGGAATAAGAAATTCAATGCACGCTGCTGGAAGAAACAAACAGCCTTTAAATTCTAGATGTAGATGTCCAAGAAAAAAAAAAGAGACTAATTTACTGTAAGTATTTTAGCTATCATAAGGATGAACAATTTATCTAATTACTCCTGACAATAAGACGAATTACGAAATATATAAAATACACAGCTTGAGAACATAAGTTCCATTTTGTTTCAACCGAGATTGATCTGGAAAATTTAAAATACGTTATAACAATTTGTACAGTTGTACTGCTTTAGAGAGATCACGTAGATGGGGGGCCTCATTGGTTTTATTGAGAAGTACACTATACGTTTTCTCCTAAAAATTTATGGTAACAATTAATGGAACTACAATTTGAGCTATTTTGAATGATTCAGACTTTGGTTTAAACGGACAATAGGGGCAGTTATCTTCATTACCCCCACTGAAGATCCACAGTGCATTTCATGAATCCCAACTAACAAAATAGCAAAGGGAATTATGGCGACTCAGAAACAAAAATGAAATTGGAAAGACATAAAGCGGAGAAGTAGAAATAGAATTTTTTATGACTTACTGCAACATATCTACGACATGGCCACGATCTACAAGAAATTCCCGAAGCTGTAATACAACAACATGAAGATCAGATAAGATCCAACAGCGTTAACACAAGAAAAATTATGCAAATGAAACATAACATAAATGAAATAATTAAATATAAGACACCGTTTAGATAAAATTTATATATTGGTTTATAAATTCAGTCACAATCGAACATTAATTTCACACACATTCATAACTATTAATTCTTATCTACACATTTCGTAAGATCCACTGTTATTTCTCTTACTATCCTATTTTTAAACCATTCATATATTTGCCAAACGGAGGCTAAAATGCTGTATCCTCTTCTTCGTAAATGCCACCCCAAGGCACGCAAATTAATAGATGTGAGTACAAATATAGAAAGGAAGTCGTAACCTTAGCATTTTCTTCTGCCTCTTGCTTCAGGATGTTTGACTCTTGCACCACTTTTTCCATAATTAATTCCTGGTCAGCAAGTGCTTTCAATGCAGACTTTTCTTTCTCTAGTCTTTCCCGCTCTGCAGATTTTCTCTCATTTTCAGCGACAGCTAATCGCAACTCTAGAGTTTGACGAATCTGCAGGAAAATGAAAATATGTAAAAAAGTGCTGCTACTGTAATTAACACTTCCAACAAGGATTGATTTGATCCAAACCGAGACCAACTCTGGTAACTTAAAACTCATTTCAGTTCAGGATTTCATGGTGGCATGTCTAGCTTTCAGCATGTTGAGATTGAAAGAGAATAATTTGTAATTCAAGAAATATAAAGAAAGCAAACATGAAGAACTTCCAGAAAGATGTATATGACCATCAAGCCTCAAAACCATATCCATTTTTTCCAATCACGAATGAGGTATCACACACAATTTATGGTAGTGAGGAACATTGAGAAGGAAACATAACCCATGTTAAAATTGTCCATTCTATAGAGACTAATCAGTAAAATATATCCAAATAAAAAGTAACTCTCTCAGTTTTATAAACAAAAAAATGGCCACTATATATGCCCTGATACCAGATTTATCCCTTTTTAACAATGCAAAGGGTAGAGATTAATTTCACCTCATCAAGAATTGCAAGGGATTTATCCCTTTCGTCTGACAAGGAGATAACCCGAGACTGGAGCTCTCTCAACTCAGTAGCTAGGATGGCCTTCTCACCGTATACTTCACCAGCATGCTGCAACAATAAAGGAACGTGATATTTCTGTCAGTTAACATATATGTCACTACAATTTTATTTTTGGTGACAAGATGCAACCATGTCATTTGCCTCCTTTGCATGTTGTAGCATTTTCTTAAGGTCTTCAGCTCGACTCAGTATATCAAACCCCCCCTTAGCAGCCTCCTCTTTTGCTTGTTCAGCATCCTTTTCTTTGAGTTCCACTTCCTTCATCAAGCTAATAACAGACTCCATAACTGAAAACAATGTTTTCTGCGCCATAACATATCAAGGTTCACTATCAAGTAATAAGCTCCACCAGAAGAAACTCAAGTACTAATATAATGAGCAAAAATAATTACGCACGTTATCTTCCCCATTCTGTGCAAATATTTCAAAAACTACATATTCAAAGCATATCATTGTGTGACTCAAATTTCGATAATCAACTGAGTATATCAAACCCCAATATGCTTCCCTTTTTGGAATAACAATGGCACAAATTCTAACATCGAACCTCAAACACACAAAACTCCTTGCAAAATTCCATCTAATATTGAAAATATCACAGGAGCCTCACGTAATCTAGGCAACCGAGATCACAATTGACGCACAAAAAGTGGATCACAAATGGACTCATGAAAAATGGCACGTGATTTTCCTTTGCTTACCACTAACTACTACTATTCATATAATGATTTACTAAATCTGACGCAATCAGGATGCTAGGATCACACTAATTGTACAAAAAGGGAATAATGCGAAGCATATGGTGTACCAACCTCATGGAAGATCGGTGTCTTGAGGATATCCTAAGATGATTAATTTTCGAGACAGAGAGTGAAATGTGTCCAACACTTCCCATTTTCCCAAAATGTCCATATTTTCAAAGTTTTTGTCATTCTTCGAAAGTTATTGTTTTCTTTTCTAAATTGTTACCAAGTTATTTTCCTTCCTTTTGCACAAATTTCATACCATCTAGGCGAAGTTGACAAGAGTTTCTAGTCAATTTGGACATATTTGCCTTCCTCTTCAGTGTCAATAATAAATATATCTTGTCAAGAATCTCGTAAACTTTGCCTAGAAGACATTTTTGCATAAATAAAAATATTAGGCAGGAAACATATTTCATTTGCCCCGCTGCCACTTAGATTATTGCTTAACCCTATTGGGGCTAGGTAGCATTTTTATAAAAAAAGAAGACTAATTTGAAAATTTTACTTTAATTTTCTGGCACAAGGCATATAGACACCAAGAAGTCAGTAAAAGTGTTAAAACATTAAATACTCCGAAGGAATTATTTATTATAACTAAAACCAATAAGCTACCAGAGTTTAAAATTGCTATAACCTTGTTATTTCTCGCATCTGAGATGATTTTCTCGAGAAAATCAATGCTACATATTTGGGCAGATTGGGACACCATGGTGTTCAAGGTATACTCTTCTTCAATATCAACCATTTCACTAGTAGCTTCCACCTTAGAAGCATCATCACTTAATTGCATTATTTCTGATTGCTCTAAATTGGTGTTCTGCATATCACTCACCAATACCAAATGGGCACTGCTTTCTGAAGGACTTGAAGTTAGATCATTAGCTGTTAATGAAATAGGCTGATCAACGAAATTCATCACCTCCAATCGATTTCCATCTTGACAAGATTTTCCCTGATAATTGTCTTCAAGGATACCTGTGTTGCAATCTCGGTCTAGTCCACCAGCATTTTCAAAATCCTGCATACAACCATGCACATTTCGATCAAAACATGTATCCCCGTCATTTGAAGATCCCAATGTGTGACGAGAACTCTGATCAAACAGAGTCTTAACACTGCTTTCTGAACACTTCTCAATGGAAACTGATGCCTCTCTTTCAGGGTCTCCAGACACTTCATGATGACTATTTTCTCTATTTTCATCCATCACAGTGATAGGTTCAACATGAGATGACACATCCACACTAAGCTTAGCACTATTTTCATCACATTGTACCGATGAGATCAATTCAGTAATCCCACTGTCCCCACATTCTTCAAGAATTTCACTATATGTGTCATAAAAGGGCTCATTATGTCCATCATTGGTATCATTTGCACCAGGGAATGATTGTTTAACTCTAAAGCTCACATCATAAGATGCTGAACCATTTTGCTCTTCAGCTGAACCCTTTGTGTTCACATTCGATGCATCCTTGATCCAAGCAGTTGCCACAGGTTCTACAATAGCTGCTATACAGTCAAGACAGCGCACCAGATAAAACTCGTAATGATAGCTCAATCATCAATATATACTCTCAATACTTCCTTGAGATATAATGAAATC
This sequence comes from Fraxinus cuspidata, assembly GCA_903798385.1. Lineage (NCBI taxonomy): Eukaryota > Viridiplantae > Streptophyta > Magnoliopsida > Lamiales > Oleaceae > Fraxinus > Fraxinus cuspidata. Next base: position 2,773 of record CAIGRP010028625.1, on the reverse strand, counting down.
AATAAAGAAACAAATTTGAGCATTCTAATTGGGAAAAGTGATACCTTTAGGTGACTCGGCCAAGTTCCTATTTTCACCGGAAGAATTAGTTTGTCTAGATCTTTTAGTAAAAAGGGGAATAATCTCCACAAGAACCGCCTCAACAGCAGCATCAGCATCATTACTATGCTCAATTGCAACAGCTCTAAGAACTCGAGAATCAATCTGTCCCACAGAAAGGAATTAAAGAACACACAAATTGAGGTTATTATCCGATCCCTTCCTCTTACAAAAAGAATCTATGCGCTATCAAATATTAAGGGTGAACCCTGAACAAGTGACTAAATAATCAGACAAAAATCAACAATACTTGCAAATAAAACACAGAAACTCAAATTCCTAAACTTACCCGTGGAAAAATTTCCTGCAACGCCTTATATACTTTCTTGAATCCCATCTCAAATTCTACTAATCAATTCTGAAAATAAACAACTAAATTTTAATACCCAATCACGCGGTAATTCCAAATCTTATTAACTGAGATAAAAAAAAAAAGTACAACATGCAAGTGTATATTACATAAGGAGTGGTGAACAACATGCACGGACTTGAAAACCCTAACCCTTCAGTTTAACTTTATACACATATACTTGGTCATCAAGAACATGGTGAACTCCATAAAAAAATAAATATAAAATATAATAATCGTAACAATAACTATACCAAAGATCGTTCTCTTTCAGTAAAAAAATTATAGAAAAGAAAAGAAAATTAATACAAACCTTTCGAATTCGTCTCTGTGAATGACGAGGAAGAGAAGAGGATACGATATATACGTCATGATCATTTGGGAGAATACAAAGGTGTGGGCAAGTGTACAGAAGGGAAGCTGTAACGTTTGTACATCTTTTAGCATTTGACTTTTTTTATTTGAATTTGTCCTCACTCGGACTAAGGTACAATCCTGATAATAGAGATTTTTCTCCAATCTCTATCTTCTTCTTCTTCTTCTTCTTTTTTTTCTTTCAAATAAAAAATCTTAGCCTCAATTTAATAGAATTTAATTGAAGTTAAAATCGAAAATTAATTTTAATTATACATTTTTTAAGATTTATAATTGTTTTATTATATATTTCATCATTTTTATTAAAATTTACTAAAAATATGGTTTTAGTTAGAGGTGGCCGAGTGGCTTGTCGGCTCGATCGCTCGGCTGGTGAAAAATGAGCGGCTCGTGGGCTCGTCCAATGCGACGTGTTTTTCTTTTTTTAAAAAAAAAAAATATTTATCTTTAAAAAAAAAAAATTTGACGACCAAGCTCGACTCGTTATAAACGAATCACGAGCCATGGTCGAGCCAGCTCGACTTGGCTCATTGCCACCCCCAGTTTTAGTCCATCAAAACAAAGCTTAGCTACTAAGCAAAAGGAAAATTGATGGGCCCCAAGTGAGGAATTTTTGTAGCAAAATAAAGCAGGCTCAATATTATATTATATCAAAATTAGTCAACGCGTCAGACATATCTAATTATTTATAAATAAATAAAAAAAACCTCAATAGAAGTCCTTAAATGGAAAATGTATTATTTTAATACGAGAAGATTTTAATACAAGAAAATAACTAGTTATTGTTGAGGAATTTTTCTTAACTATATGAAAGAGTGAGTTTTTTTTTTTACACGTGTTGAATTCTCCTATCGTCAACCAAAACTACGTCGTTTCAGTATTCTTTTGTCTGAAGATATCGCTTCTCTTATTTCTTCCTCTGATTGCAAGTGCTTTTCGTTTGGGTTTGGGTTAGAGGTTGTCTTCGTGNTTTTACACGTGTTGAATTCTCGTATCGTCAACCAAAACTACGTCGTTTCAGTATTCCTTTGTCTGAAGATATCGCTTCTCTTACTTCTTCCTCTGATTGCAAGTGCTTTCGGTTTGGGTTAGAGGTTGTCTTCGTGTGCTAGAAGGAAAAAAATATCCAACAATTCTAACCGGAAACTAACAGTAGAACTCTGTTGCATACAGCCGTGTGCCTCCGTCCGTTGTGCCTATGTCCCTCACAAAGATATCGTATCTCAGTCAGAAATGGAGGTACACGACATGCCTCCGTGCCTCACGGAGGCATGCCGTATGACTACATGCCTCACGGAGACACGGTGGTGTCTCCGTTGCGCACGGAGGCACCCGGCATGCCTCCGTGTCTCAAGGAGACACAGGTGCGTCCGTGAGGCACAGAGGCATGCCGTGTGCCTCCATTTCTGACGGAGATACGATGTCTCTGTGACACCCGTTGAATTTTGTCAACCAAAACTACGTATTCCTTTCAGTATTCCTTTGCCGTAAGATCTCGCTTCAAAAACAAACTACAGAAGTTGGGAATAAGAATAACATCCAAACAAGAACGACAATTTATACTTCATTCACATTTCAATTCTTCTTTTTCTGTTCTTTTCTTTATTGGAACCCATGCCGTGAAATAACTTTTAGTCAAATAGTTCTTCAATGGTGAGTTTCATTAAGAGATAGAACATTAAGATACGTGTACGAAACTTCAAATAGAGTGAGAGTTAAAGTTAGCAGGTGCAACATTTACGGTAGTAACAACATTAATGAAGCAAAAATGATTTACTGGAGCGTTTTAATAAATTCACATTACATGTTCTATGATAAGATATTCAAAAGCTAAAATTGAATTACCTACTATTGCACTCAGATTACAGCATCACTCAAAAAAAAAAAACATTTAAAAGGAAAAAAGTTAAGTGCACATTGTGAAATCAAATTCCATAAAGGCATAAATGG
>CAIGRP010028623.1:0-23065 GCA_903798385.1 Fraxinus cuspidata | reverse complement strand
TTTTTTTTTTTTTTTTTTTCACATTTTTAATCATTTTGTGGGAAGTTCGTGAATTTTACCCAGAATTTTTCAACTTCAGTGTACTGTGTTCTGCGCTGCTTTTACTGTTCAGCGTCTACTAAAGGCAAATTAGGGTTTATAAAAGATGTGAGGGTTTTGAAATACTGTTTCACTTAGTGATAAATACTGTTGTTCAATTTGACTGTTAGTTTGTTACTGCTCAGCATCGAATTTCTCCGTTTAAGAATTTTGTTTGGCATTTAATTCTGTACTGGTAGCATTTGGACACAAGGGAGTTCCATCTTGTTTGGGATTTTTTTTTTTATTTGAATTAGCCGTGGATCTTTCCCTTTGTAAAAGTAATGAATACGAGGTAAATGGTGGTGATTTCGCAAGTTGAAATTTAGTGTAGTGCCAAGTATTGTATATGGTAAAGACTGTCAAATAAAAGTTCTAAAATCTGGCCTTCAAGTATAACTAACTTTTGATCCTATCAGGTACCTTTGCACTACGTTTCAAATTACTTTGCTCGAGAAGTTTTTGTCATTGTGTTGAGAGATGTGAGTTTTTTCCTACCAGAAGAGAGAGGGGTATATACCGAAATTAACATGGTAGAGTTCCAAAGAGTTTTTTTGAATCGGATGTTTCGATAGACATAGTGATAGATAGAGTGATGAAAACTATTCATGTATTCCAACAAAAATTGTAAGAATAAGAGTTAAAGCATGTTTGGCTAAGCTTAACTTAAAAACACCTTTAAGCTTAGCCAAACATGGTGTTAGTTTGTTGTTGTTGGGTTGGGTGGGAACTGTAGTCGAATATAACTAGTTCGTGCTCTTTTCTATTCTTTAAATTACAGCATTGATTTAGACGCAAACAGGGATTGGTGTCATATTAACTTGTAATGGTGAGTGGTGAATTTAATTGAGGGGAAGAATATCATTGGGGTGATGAAGATGCTATGCCATCAACTGTCGAAACATTATTTAGCCTCATGGACCTTCATCTTGTTGGCTGCAAACACTAATTGTTTTACTGTTTTCTTGACATGGGATATTTAAATGAATGCATCAGTTGCAGTGTGCCAATTGTTGTCTACCTCTTTAATAACTAACTGTAATGACCTTCAGTTTCTTCATGTTATTACACCATTCGTGTCTTTTCTGGAAACTTAGGTTTCATAATTTAATTATATGATACTTTATGACATTAATCGACAATCCCATTTGCTCCATCTCTTGATCTGCAGTGAGGAAACTGAATCTTGTAGGTTCTATGCGATGGAACTTAATGGTCATAGGAGACCTAGACACAAGGATCTTACCACTCATCAAAATGGTGACATGAGCACATCAAGCGTTGATAACGAGCTTGATCCATGGACTGCTTTGGCATACAAACCTCATACCATTACAATGTTACTAATAGGTGCATGTTTCCTAGTGTAAGTTGCTCAATCTGTAAGTTTAGTCTCTTTTTATAATTTTTGTGGTTCTCTTCTTGATGGAATGAGTTGATTATCTGACTTGTATTTTTAGAGTTTTCCCTTCCATTTTTCTTTCTTTGAAGATGATTACATATATTCATTTTCGATTGGTTCTGGCATTCATAAACAGTTCTTTGGTTTTGGAGAATTACACAACGATTATGAGAAGCTTCACTATATCACAGTGATATATGGCTGCAAAGTGCAAAGTTTAGTTGTACATACTAATTCTGTATATTCAAAAATTCTACCAGATTGACGAGTGGAGCACTTGATCCCGAATGTAGTTCAGCAATTGATCTTGTTACTTCTGTGAAAAGGTATGTGCATGCTTATGCACATGCTATGTTACCATTGCTTCATGAACTTACATATTTAAGAGTCTAAAGATTGTTGGGTATTTATTTTGGTAGGGGTATGTGGGCAATGATTGCAGTGTTTCTTGTGTATTGTTTGTTGCAAGCTCCTTCTACGTAAGTTGTTATGCTTTCTTGTTAATGCAGGAATTGACCTTTACTTTGAGGTTTGGACTATTTTGATGTTTGTAAATATCTTTGGTTTATCCCAACACTTCTAAGCTTTATAATTTTTGGTTGAAGGAATTGTCTGACAGTTCTTGCGTGCAGAAAGTTAAAGTAGATCCATTTTCTAAAAATCTAGCTTAACTACTCATCAGATGTCGAAATATGGTTTCTGAAGACTTGTGAAAATGTGATGCTTGGTAAAGGGATTGTAGTTACCTTCTGTTTTGAGTTCTTCAGTCCATGCACACAAAATGAAAACGAAGAATAACATCTGGTGTAAATTTTTATACCTCTGCATACTCATCCAAATATAGATATCTTTCAGAGTTCAATCTATCAAGAATCAGAAATTAATAACACGTACTGTGAACATAAATCTTTTTGTGTTCTATCAAAGTTCTTTTGTTTTGAAGTTGAAGCCAGAAAAAGAAGTGTCCTTGATGGATCATCACTTGGTCATTTTAGATAGGGGAATGCATAATATTTCAGAATCTTTTAGTGGCCAATCATTACTGAAAATATGCGGAGAGGGAAATGCTTCAATGATTTACCTGCAGTGTTACGTAGACTTTAATATCGAAAATCCACGAATGAGTCTGTTTATTCTTTCCTTCTGTTACTAAATTCTTTTTCTATTAATCACCCGTCAAATTGAGTAAAAGTTTATTTTAAGTTTATAATTTAAACAAAATGATGCATTTCTTCAGCGACCATGCTTCAAGACTAATAAAAGAAAATTATGGCTCTTTAAATTATTTATTGCAAGGTCTTTCGTTGTTGCACTGTTTGTCAAATTATAGGCGACAATTTGAAGGGATTAGTTGCAGTTAAAGGTCTTTCGTTTTTGCACAGGGTGTTTGATGCTTACCTTAACTTTTTTATAATGTCTATAACCTGTTGGTCTTCTTGCTCAAGGTTTGCTTATTTGCTTACAGAGTACTAGTCAGGCCACACCCTGCGATTTGGCGCCTTGTTCATGGAATAGCTGTTATATACCTAGTTGCATTGACATTTTTGCTTTTTCAGGTTAGTTACTATTGTTTGTTGTGTTTTAGTCAGTACATAATAACTACAAAGACATATTTCTGGGACATGTTTTGTATTAATTCCTTTTGGAATTATCTTTTGATCGTTCTTCGGTAACAATAGTTAGTCATTGATTCGTTTTTGTAGCCATTTTATTCTGATGCGTGTTAATTTTTCATTGTTTCCAGAGGCGTGATGATGCTCGGCAATTTATGAAGTATTTGCATCCTTATCTTGGTGTTGGTAATTAGTGTACCTTCTACTTTCTTTACAGATGAACATGAATTTGCTTGTCTTGGTGGTGACAATGCACACCCTTCATTCTTGTTAGTCTATAAGAATTAGATCGCTAATGCAAGTTTGTAAACATTTTTGGTATTTAATTACTTGCAATTTCTCTTATGCAGAACTTCCTGAAAGATCCTACGGTGCTGATTGCCGAATTTATGTGCCTGAAAATCCTACAAACAGGTTTAAGAATGTTTATGTATGATATCTTCTTTCGTAATCTTTTATCTGGCTACTTCTGTTTTAATGCAAGTATTTTTTGTTAACCTTTCTTGTTATATGTTGTTCATTATCATCCTACTGGAGCTGAAGGATTATGTTTTATTTTGATTTTTAAGGAGACACTTTTCGATGAATTTGTTCTGGCCCATATTCTTGGATGGTGGGGGAAAGCTATCATGATTCGCAATCAGCCTCTTTTGTGGGTACTTTCAATTGGATTTGAGTTGATGGAGGTCAAACCTTTACTTAACTCCTTCTGTGTGTTTTATTCTGTTGCTATATATTCAGTTCCAAGAAAATGTTAATTAGTTCATTAAGAGGATATTTATGCTGGTGCTTTCAGCTAACCTTCCGCCACATGTTACCGAACTTCAACGAATGCTGGTGGGATAGCATTATTCTTGATATATTAATCTGCAATTGGTTTGGTAAGAAAATTGAGCTTCTCTTATTGATTATGTTATGAGGTAAAGATTGTTAATTTGTTCCATAAACTATTTGACTATGTATGATTCGCAATATTGGACATGATTGGACAATACGATGAACAGGTTTCTAACACCTCAAGTTAGGTTGATTAGTCACCTTCTTAGAGTGCTATTAACCATCTACTTAGGGATACATCTTAACATTGATTAAATATAAAAATATTAACTATAACATATAAAGACATAGGCTACTCCTCTTAACAATGTTGATATAAGCTCCAATAAACAATGCAATTCGATTAAGACTCAAACGAGCACATGAATACGAAGATTGTTGTGCTCAAATAAGCTACTATCTTGTAAGTGCATGTTAAATGATAAATCCCACAATGATTAAATATGAAAATATTAACCAACATATATAGAACTCGAGTTATTCCTCTTAACAATGTTGACCTTTAACATGGAACCCCAAGTCTAGTATGATCCCATTTTTATGAGTTTCCGACCAAGTAACTCTATATATTGTTTATAGTAATAGTTTCGAACTCCTAACCTCTCTCCATACTATGAGTAGAAAAGGACTTACAATAAGTTGCTCTTTCCACCTGCCATTATGCATCATCATCGATTTTCTAGGTCAAGCAAACATTTTTGGGATGACCTTTCTTTTCATTTAATGTGCAACTAAGTGAAATTAATAATCATCGATAGTACTCCAAGCAAGGACTTGATTATTTTGAAATATCAATGAACAGATGGTAAGACAATAAGTTAGAATTAAAGAAGGTAACATTGTATAGATAATTAGACAGAGAAAAAAATAAAAACTGAAGCTTGAAATGCTCATTGCTACATTTCAATCTTGGAAGTTGAAGTTCTCGTCTGCTTCTTTCCAACTTAGTTTTATGAAATAAAAACACTGTTATCGAGCTGGTTCTAGCGCCTTTTAGTCCTTTGGGGAACTAGAATATTGTAGGAGTCAATGACAATATATCTGTTGTCGGTTTATTTTGTACATTTTGTCACTAGCTTAGATCAGAGCACTTGGTATGCTGTGTAAATGTGGGTGTCCAAAGGTATTATTGAAATTGCTGCTGTATATTCATATTACTTAATTGCAGTAAAACATGGGCATGAATTGGTTCTGATGCAAAAGAAAATTTTAGTGTATGAGCGTGTAAATCTTAAACTAGTTTGGAATAGCAACTTCCAGCTGAAAGAACTGTTTGATGACAAGTCTTTTTTCAAAACATTATGATGTTAGCTAGAACATTTATGTTCATTGTTTTTCAGAAGTCTAAACAAGAGGTACTGGAGACCAGCCATTTAGAAATTTTGTGTGGTACTAGCTTCCGTTTTTTTTTTTTTTTTTCCCTTCTGGGTGAGTGGTTGAGTAGGTTCAGGGTAGGCTAAAGAGTGGTATGGATGTAGTAGTTACTCATCCAATACCTACGGTCAAGGAAATCTTGTAACAAACCTGGTCTCCACCATCTGCCCCTAGCTTGTCGATATAAACTTAAGGTCTTGTCTGCATCTATATTTGTCAAAAGTGTTATTTGCTAACAGCCCTTAGAGGGAAGACCGTGGATGGTGGAACTTTATCTCTTGCTAGTTGACAGTCATACATATATAGTGATACCATGTTATGAAAAGCCTACTGTTTCAAGGATAATATAGAATGTAAAATGTTTTCTTATTGTTGCTCCACAGGAATTTGGGCAGGAATGCGTACTGTTAGGTACTTCGATGGTAGAACTTACGAATGGGTTGGTATAAGCCGGCAGCCAAACCTTATCAGAAAAGTATGCTTATTTGCAACGTTTTCTTCTAGAATTTCTGTCTCATTTCCTTTAATTTTCTGATATATGTTTGAATTGAATTGGGGGTTATGCATCATTAAACAACTTTGGTCTTTATGTTTAATACGCATGCCATGCTTTAGATCTCAACTTTCTCTGCCAAGATATCTTCAAATAGCTTCTACCCCAACCTGGTTCCAAGATATCTATAAACTTCTCATATGCTTTCCTATGTATCCCGAAACTCTTTAGCTTCAATGTTTAGTCATTTAAACTTTTTCCAAAAGTCTCCATATGGTTATATTTTAGTAAATTTATTATAGCACTCTTTTATCCTTTAGTGCCACATGAACGTTCTCGTTCCACCACCATCTTTCATTATTAGATGGGCTTCTACGCTTCAACTCCCTTGTATCTCCTATGCCAGGTTTTGGATTCAGCTAGACACCTCATTCCTCATCATGTTGCTCTCTCTTTCTATATCCATCTTTTATTCCTTAAGAAGATAAAAAGTTGCTGATTATGATCTTATATAAACAGGATACTTAATTACTTCAATTTGATTTTCAGGTCAAACGAACATTGGGTCAATTTACACCTGCAAGGTGGGACAAAGATGAATGGCACCCTCTTCTTGGTCCATTACGATTTATTCAAGTTCTCAGCCTTTGCATAGTTTTCTTGACTGTGGAACTCAACACGTTCTTTCTCAAGTTTTGCCTTTGGATTCCTCCTCGAAACCCCATCATAGTGTGGAGGTTGGTTTTTTGGTGGCTTATTGCAATACCCACAATTCGTGAATACAATTCTTACCTGCAGGACAGGTATTTTTCACCTCTCAGTTCTGATGCATTCTGTATAGATATTCAGCATTGACGTTTGCAAGATATGACTATTATCTTCTCTTTTTCTTACTTTTTGCTTGATTAATGATATGACTTCTAGGAAACCGGAGAAAAAGGTGGGAACATTTTGTTGGCTTTCACTGGGTATCTGCATTGTGGAACTCCTCATTTGCATCAAGTTTGGACATGGTGTGCATCTCATCATCATTCATTACATTAGTTTCTAGCTATTTTCATTCAATCTTTTGATTTTGCTGCACTCTTTTGTGAAAAATGTTCTCTTTTTTGATCATTGATCAGGATTGTTTCCTAATCCCATGCCCAAGTGGCTGGCAATTTTTTGGACGTCTGTTGGGATTAGCCTCATGATATTCTTGGCTGCGTGGTCATGGCAACTGCACAAGTTGATGAGGAAGAAGTGGCGATAAGTGCATTTTTGTGGTTGAGTTATTCTTTAGACTCTTGTGATGTGGCAACCAGTCTTGCTGTAAATCTTCATCGCACTCGTAGTTACAAATGTTCACTCTTTAGGTTAGACATCAAATCGATTCATTAGAGAACCTCGATTCTTTTATACTAGGTGTAGTAAAACTTTTTCTCCAGTGGCAATTTATTTGAGAATCAAGTGAAGCATAGCTTGTTGTAAACTACCTCCTTTACCTTCAATACCATTCTTTTTCTCCGGCAGATGTTCACTTCACACCCACTCCCTCTTTCTAATTTTCAACTGTAATTTTATTGAATAGGCCGATGCCAAATTATATTGAACAGCTACCTTGAATTTTATGTTCAAATTCATTTTTCAGGATCATGTACAACAACATTCTGGCATTTGACATGACTAAAATCTGTACGGATTATTCTACAACCGTTTGTTTTTTTTTTTCAGCTGCTATTGATGAAATGCCACTTGGACATTATGTATACCAGGGCGTAAACCTGATGTACATGTATCAAAACCCAATTTGTACTAGTGAAGTCCACTTAGGATTTTGCTACTTGTACACCGAGATTGACACCCTGGTGTACAATCCCCTCACAAATAGGGGCCCACACCCAATAAAGAAATCGTGGTTAGCAAAACCAATCTACTTATGATGCGTAGGACGGGTAATTGTTTAGTATGCAATACTATTCCTTCTCTTTAACCATTAAGAATGTCTTGGTTATGTCGTTTCTTTGTTTTTTTCTCAAACTCCAATTCTCCGACCACTCTTGGCCCATCTGGTCTTCTGTGGCCATGTGTTACCATTGGCCAAAGAACCAGAAGCAGTAATATCTTCTATTGATACATGGACAACTCTTTGGACCAGTGAACTTACCAGCCTTGTTCGTTTCAAAGGTTGATACTATGGCATTAAGCCCATCCGAGAAGCAAATCAATATATCTAGTGAGAATGTGAGTTCGAGTAGTGCAAATAAGAATTGTCTCTCTGCCTCTCAGTGGTGACACAACTAGCCAAAGGACCAGAAAATGGGAAACAGAAGAAACCTTGATGATCGAGTTCTTACAGATTCAGCATAATCGAAACCATACAATAACAGACCTGTGGACCTCTCTCTAATTGCTTAAAGCAAGATTTTCCATTTCAGGGACAATACTTGTATCTAAGCAACTTAGTTCAGATTCTAACTGTTTCAATGAATTCCTCAAACCAGTGCAAGCTGTAACAAAGTCATTAGAAGAGCCTTTTAGATTTCCTAGCTCTAATTCTGTTTCACAAGTAACGCTGGAAATCTTCTCCAAAGCAGCCTTAATTGCAGAAATTTCTTGTGGTGGATAAAGGCATGCCCCGAGCTCATCAACTTGTACTCCAATTTTCTGAGAGAACAACAAGAGTTTCTCTAGTGAATCTGTTGAGATAGCACAACCATCTACAATCTCCTGCTTAAGCAAGCTTGTAATCGAGCGAATCAGTTCCTTAGTAAATGCGAGTGTTTCAGCCACAACGCTGGTAGCTAAATGAGCAATTTTCATCTCTTCGAGAGACAGGTCATTGCCCAGATCTTCATTACATGAATCATTATCATCGCCTGGTTTTTCTTCTTCTTTGATGTCTACCTTATCAGAAGCTTCATTTGCTAGGTCAAAGGAAGCTGGTTTCAGTTCCTTCATTTCACGAAGAGCATCCTTGATGGAAACTGCAACTTGGGTCATTGCTCGTCCGATTGCCACTACATTTGACGAAGGAGTCTTCTTAAGGGCTGAACATACATCCCAGACTGTGCCCACTAGTTGCGGAATTGAGACTTTTTTCGCTTTATCATGGGATCCTACACAATCATTTAGAAGAAGGAATGAGATGATTTTGAGTAAAATACGATCAACAATGCATACTCAAATAACACATGCACGATGTAATGTTACAAGTGATTTGGAAAAAGATGACACGAGCACCAATCCAATCCACAAACTGTATTATAAATATACTGAAAAACGTGGCAGTGACCCCATTGCCTCATAGACTGGTGCGAAGCACCTAGTGAGACTGAATAGCATTACTCTCAAGGAATTAAAGAATCACGCGTATCCAGTAAAAGCTTAGTTTTCTAAGCCAATAGATGTGCTGTTTCTGAAACGGGAAATTACTTACATGACACACTACTACACAGGAACAGGACTTCTTTCCAGGAATCTGGCTATTTGTCTATTACAGCAGTTTTAGCATAAGAAGACTATTAGTATTTGCCAATTGTGAGAATGTCGATATATAGAGAACACCACAACTAGTAATACAAGAAGAGTACAGCAAGCTGACCATGATTTCCAAGTAAATTAGGGATCTGAGACGAATGATTATATTTCAACATTCTGTCCCTTTTTTGAAGTGGAGACTTGACGATCTAACTTACAATCATAACCACATAAAAGCAGGTAGTTATCTAATTTAATAATGACACAACTATATGGGATCATATTTTCATGAAGAAGAGGTTATGTTTTACTGACACATTTGTGCAAGAAGTGTATCATGGTCATGGATGCACGCAGATTTGTCATGCATGTTATTACGTACACATGCTGAGAGAAAGAGCAACTGGAAGAGAGAGAACACCATATGAAGAGACTGCTTCTTTCAACAGCATGAAACTGCTATCAACAACTTGTTTTATGGACGAATGAATGCAAGAAGAGAGGGTTGGTCCTGCTCCGACTGAACTTCCATGGGATAGTAAAAGGAAGCCCTGCAGCATATTGAAGTATGCATCCATATTTTCTTCAAGCACTTTAACTTCTGGGGTTTCTCCAGTGTAAAGCATTCCAACTACATTAGAGATCAAAGACAAAATAAACCACCTGATATGAGGCTATGTGCAAGTAGGAAAAAATGTCTCCCACACATCCTTATTACAAGAGAAAGCAAAGAAATAATGAAACTATCTCATGTCAATTTCATAGAAAACATTTCTTTAGCTTTACTCAATGGACATCCACAGCTTTGAGGAAGAACTGAAAAACCAAGACATCTAAATAAGGCAACAAGAATATATTCATAAACACAGCTCTCTCCCTATCCTTCCATTTCTTTTTCCTATTTTTAGTTGAATTCTTTTATTATGTAAATGTGATCTTTGGTCTACAAGCCTACGTGTTTAAAACATCCATCAGCCAGTGAAGTGCTACTGGGCAAATATGATTTTGATATTGGCTGAGACTCAAATCAACCATCAGCATTCTAGTGAGCCGTCCAATACGAAGCACAGACACGGACACAAACATGAGATTCTAACACAATAATATGGACAGAGTTATGTTACTTTTCCAAAAAGGCAGGATACAGATAAGAGGGGCCACGTCTATTCAAATTCTATCTATGCATGTTACGTTTTTATTTTAACAGTTATTTCTTTTTTGAAATGAATACTTTTTTTTTTTTAACTTTGATTTTCATTTTGGAGATGAAATTTTTTAAATTCGAGGAGTAACTAGTTCTTGTACTTTGTATAACTATTCCAAATAAAATCTAAATATTCATGTATTAAAATTGCATACAGTAGGTTTAAACAAATTTATGAAGTGATTTTCTATCTCATGACAAGTCACATGGTATGGCAGACACATCCGTGCCCTGGTTGGGAAAGTGTGTGCGGATATGTATGTGTGCATGCCACGTGGCATGCTGGACACATGTCCCATGTCCAAGGAGTGATAGTGTTGATGCATGCTGATTGTTGGGTATGGAATGCCAGCCTAGTAGGACCGTCTCTGTACATCATAGCCAGTCGTTGGCCCAGAGTCTACTTTTGGAAGTCTTGACTCGGTCCATAAGCATGTTGGAAGAATATGCATCAACAAATACCCACCAAGGCATGACAAATGATAGCCGTTTCAATGCTTATCTGGTGTTATTGGAAACTCCTTACTTCTGAATAGCAGAACTTAAGCCCCTGTTTGAGCCCCATTCTATAAAAAATCATTTTTTCCTCAAACTCATTTTCGACCACACATTCTCCCAATAAAATAATTTTACACGTAAATCCAAAACTTTTCCTTACATTTTAATCACATTTTCCAAAAAATACTATTACAAAACCTATTCTCCGAAAAAATGGGACTCAAACAAAATATCTATTTCGTATTCTCAATCTTTGTCCACGTGAACAAACGTTTTGTACAGCTAATAATGAAAAAAGAGGCACAAAAAGAGAGCAATCATTAATTAAAAATTAGAGATGTCAAGCTATCAAGGCCATAGCAAACTTTTGAATTAAGTCCATTGTAAGGGAAAACCTATCTCAGGGGATGTTTGATTCTCATTTTTCCCAAAATACATTTTTCACTCTCTTCTTTTCAATTAAACATTCTTCATCAAAATAATATTACACGCAAATAAAAAAAATTTCCTTATTTTTTAACCACATATTCTCCATCGATCTACTATTCCAAAATACATTCTTAAAAAATAATGGGGCTCCAACACCTCCTTAATGTGCATTACATTGACAAAAGGGAAGAAGATGAGTCTGTCTAAAGTCAAATGAAGAAGCAATTGCAATGCTAAGTTTTGTTAAGCATTAGTGGCTTTCTAGTATAAGCTAATGTTGAGCAAGCTGGTTATGTAGACATTTATAACATCGGTATTGAGTTATAAAATAAACACCAATTCATTATTTATTTAGCCAAAACCAATCAATATTCACTGCAATATTGACCAATCAAAAGATTCAAACAGCTAAAGTTCTGTAAACAAAGTCTCACCAAGCAATAAACTAAAACATCATGTTCATGACCGGTGTGAAAAAGTATTTGCACCTCATCCATTTGATACACTCCCAACATACTCACTTCAACTACTGCCGTAAATTAAACTATAACAATTTTCAAGAAATCAAACAACATAATGGTAACCAAAGAAAAAACTTGAACAAATCGGAACTGCAAAGCATTTCATAGACTGTCAAAAAATTCTTGGACGAGAATATAAATTTAAGAAAAAACCCATCAATCAAAACAAATAAACGAACACATATGTTAATAGGAAGTCACACTCAAGAAATTGAGCTTGAGTTAACTGTACAGAGACAGAGAGAAAGAGGGAGAGACCCGTAGTGGCTTGTTTGGAGATTTGTTCACCCATTTGAATGACCTCATTCCAGCTAACCTTCTTGAGAGATGAAGCTGGCGTTTGATCCAAAATCTGCACAGTAGCACACAAAACATTGCTAAGAAAATTGATAATCACAATAGATCAAGAAGACCCACAAAAACATGTTCTTCAAATCACAAAAACAATTAAAAAATACTGATTTTCACCTGGAGAGTTTCGTGGATTGTGTTGAGGTGCTCGTTTAGAGATCGGGTCAGTTTCTCTTTTGCTGCTTTCCCCATACCAAAATCTCGACACAAATGCGTGGACTAGGTGAAATTGTTACTACTGTTTAGTTAGGGTTCTTGTGGTTTATGCACGCTGTTAGCTACACGAACAGTCGGGTCGGGTAGATATGGAACGGACCTACCAAGATCCAGATTGCGGAAGTCAACGACTCAACGTGCGCTTAGGCCGCACGTCGTTGACCAATCCTTACAATCAACTTCTTTGCAAATCAATCCTTTCTACATTTTTTTTTTTTAATGAGCAATGTTAAGCATCCTCGTCGAGTTGCAATTTCAGTTTAGGTGACGACAATGATAACAGACGTTCATATAATTTCATATTTCATTTGATCTATTCTCTACGGGGCACATAGACTATAGACTGAATTGTAACCCCAACATTATTATTTTCTTATTTATTTACCCAAAAAATGGAGAAAATTGAAGTGCTGGTGCCCAACCTACAGACTTCGTAGACTTGGTCCTCAAATTATATATTTGGCGGTATTGTCCTCAACTTACTAGTTTGGCAACAATGTTAGCCTTTAATGCCTATTTTGAATTTTCCATCATTTTGATCATTGACAATGGGGGTGGGTTGGACTAAGACGATCATTACCATCTCCACCCATCTATAATTTTCAGAATTCGAGGCACAGTGAGAGTGGAGATTAAGGCCTTGTTTGAAAATACATTTTTCTTTTTCTTAGTTTCAAATACACATTTTTAATGAAATAATATTACACTTAAATTTTAAAATTTTTCTTTATTTTTTAACTATAGATTCTTCATCAAATTACTATTCCAAAATGTTTTTTTTTTTTTTTGCAAAAAATGGCATCAAACGAGCTCTAAAAATTTCTAACTTATAGCACTTTTTCGATTAATTAATTATTTTCTTAGTTATTGTTAAATTTGGAAATATAATTTTTTTTAAAAAAGAAGGATTTTAGACGATTTTAGGAATTCAGAGCATGAACACGTTCTCCATTTTCGTCTCGTTACTATTATAGGATGAGGCAACACAAGCAGATCGAGGGTGGAGGATTTTTCTTTTATTAAACTATACACATGGTCGATACTCTCATGATGGCTTTGCAAACGCATCGTACGTAATAATTAGTAGGTCGAGACCAAATTTCTACAAAGCTTTGGGGACTAATGTTGCAATTGTAATCCTAGATGTCAACACTGAACAGTCTGTGCACTACGCAGTTTCCCCCACCCCACTTCTCTTGATTATACCTTCCAATTCCGAGTTCACAATAACCCTAGCATTCTCCCTCTGATTTCTATACTCTCTCTCTAGAAAATCATCACAGCTCTGCCATGGCTTCGCGGAGGCTCTTAGCCTCATTACTCCGCTCCTCCGCCTCCCGTAGCTCTCTATCGAGGGCTTTGAACTCGGCCCCAAAACCCAAGCACCGGCCATCTCCTGTGGGCCACTTCCTCCACCGTGTCGCCGAGTACGCCACCTCCGCTACCGCGCCCTCCTCCCCGCCAGCTCCGCCCAAATCAACCAGTGGAGGTCCCAGTGGGAAGATCACCGATGAGTTTACAGGGAAAGGTGCGATCGGAAAGGTCTGCCAGGTTATCGGTGCTGTGGTTGATGTGAGGTTCGATGAGGGTTTGCCTCCGATATTGACTGCGTTGGAGGTCTTGGATAATCAGATCAGGCTGGTTTTGGAGGTGGCCCAGCACTTGGGTGAGAACGTGGTCAGGTGTATTGCTATGGATGGTACTGAAGGGCTTGTTAGAGGCCAGCGCGTGCTCAATACTGGTTCCCCCATCACCGTGAGTTGTCGTTTCAGATATAAATTATACATTTTTTGAAGACTTTGTATTCTCTTGAATTGATATATTTTTTCAAATGGGCTTTATTTAATTTGATTTTTTTTTTAAATCTGTGTTTTTTATTAGATTTTATTGTTTGGGCAAGACATAGGGTAGATCTGTAACTTTGATGTGGATCTAAGCTGTTTCAATTGGATTTTGGGAACTTAATTATTTAGAAATTGATTTATTATTTTCTTAGAAATTTTGAATTCTTTGACTTAATAGAGTAAAGACTGAATTTATTTTGAGCTTTGAATTTTGCGAAGTAAATATTAAAATTTGGGTCATGTTACTAAAGGATGGTATTTTTTGTAAAGTTGTAACTTTTCCAAATGACATTTACATTTGCCTTTTTAAAAGCAATGTCAGGATTTATGATTGACATGGTTGGCTTCAGCATCTCTAAAATGGTTTGGTTTTAATTGAAAGGGAGTAATCTTTGTTGCTTTGTTGAAGTCTTATGGTGGTGAGTTCTTGTCTCCATTGACTAATGCGTTTTTAAAGATATATCTGATGTCTGTTTAGGTCTTGACATCCCATGTGCTTTTCTGTTCCAAATGGTTTGCAGACTTGATGTTGTAAGCCTCAAATATGGCTTGAATTTCTGGTTGTGATGGCTGAATATTACTCAGATTGTTCTTACTTTGATTTCTGAAGGTTTTTATGATTATGTCCTCTAAGATTGTTATTTTTCATATGATGGTGATTTTGTTTCTCTTCATTTCATTAAAGGTGCCTGTGGGTAGAGCAACTCTTGGCCGTATCATGAATGTCATTGGAGAGCCTATTGATGAGAGAGGCGATATTAGTAAGTGGCATTGCTTCTGAATGATCCACACTCTTTTAAGTGACTATAGAAGGCTTGTGTCTTTACTAACGAAGGAATGGTGCTGCAGAAACTGATCACTACTTGCCAATTCATCGTGAAGCTCCAGCCTTTGTGGAGCAAGCAACTGAACAGCAAATTCTTGTCACTGGTATCAAGGTACTTTCTTAGAGGTCCAATCTGCACTTTGATGGCTTCCATTCTCACTCACCTGCTATTTATAATAGTTTTGAAATTCATCTCTCTTTATGTTGGTCACCCATTTTCTGTGTTGAATTGTCAATTAAGGTTGTCGACCTTCTTGCACCATACCAAAGAGGAGGAAAGATTGGACTGTTTGGTGGTGCTGGTGTAGGAAAAACTGTACTTATCATGGAACTGATCAACAATGTTGCAAAAGCTCATGGTTAGTTTTTTTTCTATGCATTATATCTCATAGAGCCCTGGCTTGCATAAAGCTCTGATTACTATTTGTTTTCCTTGTCAGGTGGTTTCTCTGTCTTTGCTGGTGTAGGAGAACGAACTCGAGAGGGTAATGATTTGTACAGAGAGATGATTGAGAGTGGCGTCATTAAGCTAGGTGATAAGCAGGTTAGTATATTTTAATTTTCTTAATTGTTCCATCCAATTAATATTCCCTTGCTAGTTTACTATATTTACCAGGTTTACTTATATTCATGTAATAACTATTTATCAGGCTGATAGCAAATGTGCTCTAGTCTATGGTCAAATGAATGAGCCCCCTGGTGCTCGTGCCCGTGTTGGACTTACTGGACTGACTGTGGCAGAACACTTCCGAGATGCAGAAGGGCAAGATGTGCTTCTCTTCATTGACAATATTTTCCGATTTACCCAGGTCAGTTTGCATTATTTGTTCATTCTTGTTTAAGTATTTTGTGTTTGGATCACATGTTGATAATACAATGTCTTCATTTCTTTTGCTAACTTAATTGCAGGCTAACTCAGAAGTGTCTGCTTTGCTTGGCCGTATCCCATCTGCTGTAGGTTATCAACCTACTTTGGCTACAGATCTTGGAGGCCTTCAAGAGCGTATCACAACAACTAAGAAAGGTTCCATTACCTCTGTCCAAGCCATTTACGTGCCTGCTGATGATTTGACAGATCCAGCTCCTGCAACCACCTTTGCTCACTTGGATGCCACAACTGTGTTATCACGACAGGTAATTTAGACTTTCTTTTACTTCAAAAAAAATTGTGACCTACAATTTGACTATTGTTATTTTTATTTAGATTTCTGAGCTTGGTATATATCCTGCTGTTGATCCACTTGACTCAACATCTCGCATGCTTTCCCCACACATCTTGGGAGAGGAACACTACAACACAGCCCGTGGGGTACAGAAAGTCCTCCAGAACTACAAGAATCTTCAAGATATTATTGCCATTCTCGGAATGGATGAGCTTAGTGAAGACGACAAATTGACTGTTGCACGTGCTCGTAAAATTCAAAGGTTCTTGAGCCAGCCTTTCCATGTTGCAGAAGTTTTCACGGGTGCCCCTGGCAAATATGTTGAGTTGAAGGAGAGCATTAACAGCTTCCAGGTAAAAACGATTTCTTTGCTGCTCGTGCTTTATTTTTTCTATCAGTTAATTATTTAGCTAAATTCAACATTTCCATTTGATATTATCTGATGTAATTTACATGTTTGTAAAGAAGAAAGCATATTGGGAAAATCAAACGTGTCTAAATTCATGAACTGCTGTTTCTTGGGGATTTTAAACTCCTTTTCTTACACTAATGTAACAATCCGTGTTGTCTTTATCATTGCTGGTTTATAATATGCTATTTGAAGAGGATTTTAGTCAATATTTCCTCTTGACTATTTCCTCCTTTCTTTATTACAAGTGCTTTGGTCAATATGATGTTGTAAGTTGTGATGCTGATGCATTGCTCAACTGTTTTCAACAGGGAGTCCTGGATGGAAAATATGATGACCTTTCAGAACAGTCATTTTACATGGTTGGGGGAATCGAAGAGGTCATTGCCAAGGCAGAGAAGATTGCCAAGGAATCTTCTGCATAAATAGATTATTTTTCTTCTCTTGTTCTCTCTAGTGTCAATTACGAAAATAATTTTGTTTGTGGCAACGCCAACATCAGAAGATTTTTTTTTTTTCAATTTTTTTTGGGACCAAATTTTCCGGATTTTTGTTTCTATTTTATGTCAATGGCAGGATTGTGCTACAGATGTGGCGCCAAGAGTCTCCCTGCCAAGCCCCCTTCTTGTTATCACGTGACATAATAATGGGTGGTAAGAAGGCAGACTTGTACATTTTTTTTTGAATTTATGCTCAGATTATTTTATGCCTTCATTGTTAATTGTGGTTAAGTGCCCATCACCCTGGTCTTAGATCAACACATTAATTCAGAACAGGTGGTTTAACTAGCAACATAACATGATCTGATATTCCCAGCATTAGGCAGAAATTCTTTATTGGTTTAAGTGTCCTCGTATATTTCTTGGAGTAATTTAAGCTGTCATTTTTTTCAAGTGTTTATGTTAATGATTATTGTGCCATCAAGCGTTTGAACGTAAAATGGTGGACTGGACAGCTTATTCTCACCAAGTACTTGTGGTGGTGTTCCGAGTTAAGAACATGGTAAATTGGAAGGTTTTGTTTGTATAAATACTATTTCATGGGGGTTATAAATCTTCATGACATAGTTGAAGATTCGGGGTCAGGAGAATGTATTGTATTATTGAACAACATAGCTTAAGGATTCATATACCTACTCTCTTTGATTGTGATATATTGGAACTGTACTTCGACTAACTGGTAAGATAGCTTTGAATAAGTAATCTCTTCTACTGCCAGGTCTTTGGAATTTAGATTAGACTTTTTCTTCGTGCCCAGTTCTTAAAATTGATACTTGTCTAGATTCAACACAAAAAGCACACTGTTAGCATCGGAACCGGGGGAGTCTTTAACTGCGAGAATCCATCTTCTACCTTTTTAGAAGCGTGTTTGATTGGTATGAAAAAGAAAATATTTTCCTTGTTTTGAGGAAAAAAAAAACTTACTCTCCCTAAAGTAAATGTTTTTTTTCAAAGTAAGAAAAATTAAGCATATTTTTATAAGTTTGAAAAAAAATTTCATGAAAAAGATAGTAATCACACACTTCAAAATAAGAATTTAATAGAAAAACCGAAATTTTTCATGAAATATAAATGCATTCAAATACACAGCAAAAGATCAAGTTAACAAGTCATTGCTCATACGGACATCGTATGTGACTTGAGATTTGTAGTGGCATGCTTTGTTGGGGGTGTTCAGTATCTCAGTTCTTTTTAACACTGATGAAATCTTTATACCTCTGTTAAGTTAGGCCTTTATTTCAATTGGTAATGTGTGGAACAGAGACAAGTTGAACGACTCTATTTTGGCTTCATCGAATTAGTGGTGGAGCTAGGATTTTTTATTGTGGGGCCTATTACGATCGGCCTCGACATTATCGTTTAGTTTGCAAAAATAGGAATATTTGGAAAAAACAATAATTTTATTAAAAAACATAAAAATAATCAACTTTGTGTTTAAACTTTTTAGTATTTGTTTAATAGAGGAGTTGAATTTTAAATAAATCGTCATTCATGTCACATAGTACAAAGAACAAAATCTAATAATAATAAATATTATTATTATGATATATGATAATATAATTTGGATTCTGTCGAACAAAACAACCATCCGCGTTTAGGTTTTGATAGAAATTCTAATTCATACGAACAAAGAATTAAAAATTATTATATAATTATATAATTAGGAGTGGGAAAAAAATCGAAAAAACCGATCAAATCGACCAAATCAAACTAAATCGTATTGGTTTGAACCAAAAAATCGATTGGTTCTATTAATTTTAAGCATTAAAAAGTCGGGTTGGATTGTGGCGAGTTGTTTTCAGTTTAAGCAAGTTAGTTAATTAGCCTAATTTGCTAATACATTTTTTTTTATTTTTTTCATTTTAAAATTCATCTTTTAAACTTTCAAAAAAAAAAAAAGTAAAAACACATTTTTTTTTCTTGAATAATCTGTTTACCTTCTATACTTTTCTATCAAAACTCCAAATATATATATGTATGTATGTATGTATGTATATATATAATTGAAAGCACGAAGAAAAGTGTTTGATGTAAACTTTAAATTTAGATTGTAACCATGCTATTCATTTTGGTTTAACTTTTTTGTTGGTAACTATCGGATATATATGATATTTTGGAAATATTGACACTTTAATGTATACGTTATCTATATTATTGAGAAGCACCATGCAAGCAAAAAAAAAAAAAAAATTTATTCCAAAATAGGTTGGCAACTTTTTTTAACGTGCCAATGTCCAAACCAATTAACCAAGAGGAAATTACACCTACACCTGGTTTTTGAAATATCATTTTCATAAATCAGGCATCTAGTTTCATAATACAAAAATCAGATTTTAATTAAAGATTTTAATTATTAATTATACATTTTTCATTCCCAATTTTTCCTCCACCTTCTCTATTCTCACCATCGCTCTCTTTGCCTCTTCTCCTCTCCTTCTCTCCACCGCCAATAACCCCCATCCCATCGTCATTTTTCTTTGCCTCGTCGACGCAACTCCTTCACAGATCTATCCTCCTTCGTCCTCATCAACAATCTGCATCTGGGTTTTGGCGTGCGTGCGGATGGCGGTGGGTGCAGTGGTGGATTTGCAGTGAGGTTGTGTTGTGTGTTTGTGCGTACGGGCGGCGGGTGCGGTGGTGAGTTTTTTTGTTTTGTTGTTGGATGTGTTTTTCATTTCCCCCAAACCCACAAATGGAAAATTATTTTTAACACGAGTATTAAATTGAAAGAGTAGTTAAAAGGTTTTCATTCCATGAATCTAATCCTACGAGTTTTCCTTTATCTACATGTGTGAAGTTATCTACTGATCATTCACCTAAAACTAAAGAAGAGCTTAATAAAATGGCAAATGTGCCTTATGCTAAAGCAGTAGGTTCTGTTATGTGTCTTATGGTATGCTCTAGACCTGATATTGCCTTTACTGTAAGTGTTTTTGAGTAGATTTATGAGTAATTCGTGTGAGCTTCATTGGGAAGCCATGAAATATTTAATCAAATATCTAAAGGGTACTCAGAAATTGAACTTATGTTTAAAATTGATAAAAATGGTTTTAACTTGAAAGAATACGTTGATTCTGATTTTGCTGAAAATTCTTATAACAGAAATTCCACTTCTGCATATATTTATGTGATAAATAATACATGCATTAGTTGGAAATCTCAGCTTCAAAAATTAGCTACTTTATTTTCTACTGAAACTGAATATATTGTTGCCACTGAAGCTGTGAAAGAAGGTCTTTGATTGAAATAATTATTAAATGAATTAGGATTTATAGAAAATAAGGTGGAGCTTTATTCAGATAATCAAAGTGCTATTTTATTGAGTAAGAATTCTATGTTTCATGATATAACTAAACATATAGATGTCAAGTTTCATTTCATTTCATTAGGGATATAACTGAAAAAAAGTGATATAAAACTTGTTAAAATACTTACCAAAGTAAATCCATCTAATGCAAGTTCAAAGGTAATACCTTTGAATAAATTTCACGATTCTTTAAGATTGTTGAATCTTGAAACTAATTAGTTCTCTTTTTTTGTAACAGGTTAAAAGGAGCAAGTGATCTATGAGATAGAGTTCGAATCCATTTATAGAGTTTAAAAATGTAGCAAAGGTGGGGATTGTGAAGATGGGTTGCTACATTTTGGAGGGCCCAATTTAATGTGATCCAGTAAAATTTTTTGAGCACAATTACCCGGTCCATTATTGATCCAATCATTAGATGATTCGCGAAGAGAGATAAAAACGTGTTTCATGCTTGATAAATTCATGCATTTACTGGATGTTTGACACTCGGAATGTTTTACGCTGTTGGATCCATCTTTGGACTTATCTCATATAAAAGGGGCACTTGTGTGCCTTTAAGGTTACACACTGGTTAAGCTCTTTTTTTTGTCTTTGTGAATACTCTCTTTGTAAGTTCATAGATTGGTCATCGACTAGATGAATTTAAGTGATTTCCATGTGAGATTGTTGTATTGAGAGAAGACTATAGCAATACACATTACTTTGTGAGTGATTGATGTAAAAGAGAGTTTGAGATATTAGGGTTTCGTTTGAACCCTTTGCTGATTATGTACTGCACTAGTTATTTGTCCCTTTTTTTGGGGGGTTTATAGTGGATTCGAGCAATATGTTTATAGATGCTCAACGAGGGATTAGATATTAGAAGCGATCACTGAACCTGTGGTGCCTTTGACCGAAAGATCTCGTGTTCTTGGTTTTTTCTTTTATTATTTATTTACTGTTTTTACTTTTTACAAGACAACCTCAAGTAAAAAGGTCGATTGTTTATATGGGACCAATAGTCTGTCTATGGAATTTAGTTCCTATTTATTTTGCTGCATTTCTATCTGAAGGTCAACATCATGGCCTTTTCCTATGGCGCATCCTCAATAAAAATAATATTAGTAATAAGATGCGTTCTACATTCTTGAAAGATGCAATCAATCTCTGTTTAAATGTTTCAAATCATTTCTCGTAACTGAATCTTATTCCTAATTTTATAGTCAATAGAAAATGGTCAATTCTATCTATAAGTTCTTTATTTGACTCCATTTAAAAAAAAAAAAAAAACAATTCTCCTTTTGTGTTCCAAAAAATTGTGTGGAAAACGAAAGAAGAATACCTCTTTTTTTTTAAAATAAAATAAAATAAAATTTTTGAAGCTAATGTGTTAACTTGCTGACTTTCCTGTTCTCCATATTCTCTCTCTAAGTGCCCCCAATTGAAAAAGTAAAACCCTAATTTCATGGTTGCTCGTTGCTTTAATTGGATTAGGTAGTATATTGAATTATGCTCTTTTTTTTTCTCCTACATAAAATTTTGACCGCTTAGAATGCTCGTTGTTAGGGTATTGGTGCCTTGTTGATCCACACTTAATTTCGCGTCGTTGGATACTTAGAATTTAAATTTAGTAGGTACTATGCTTGTCATCACTTTTTTTATTAATTAATCGTTATTGTGTGTTGATAATAATTTATATGTAAATGAAATTGTAGAGTTGTTGTTGCATTGTCTATAAAATATTGGATTGTTGTTGTTAGAATAACAGTTGTGCTATATTTACATAATAATTTAAATGAAAAGTCAAACTCCTTCCAAGGAAAATAGGAAATTCTTTTCGTTCTTTTTAATAGTAGATCAATTTAGTGAAAGTACACTCTACATAAAAAAAATAACTTCAAGAAATAAATGAGTTTTATCACGTTGATTTTTGAATTCAAATCCCCCCAAACTTCCAGATACCTCTCGAAACTCGAAACTCATTTTAATTTACCACATTCATGTAAAATAAGTATAACTAATTAACACACTAGCCTTTCTACATCACCGATCGATTCGAGTTGACTTGGCCTTACTCAGATTAAATGTTCTTAGTTCTTGTCCTATCGTATCACTCAAAACACCAAAATCTTAGTTGCTGGCAGTTTAGAGGTCGCGAGTTTGATTCATGGGGCTCTTGGAAGGCAGGCTCTCTCTTGGAATGCAGGATTTATCCTGGAAGGCAAAAGTTCTCCTGGAAGGCAAGGTGCAATGGCACTTTGGCAGATCAGTGTGGGGACTCTGGACCCTTACCAGTTTGGGGCACATCCCGCGGTTTATCTGGTCTGCGTCTTGAGGGGCCGAGGCGTAGACCCCAGGTTTCACGGGGTGCCTTTCTTCTTGAGAAAGAAAGGAACACCGTGCGGCAGTAGTCTGCTCCGCTAGACTACCTTCCGCCTACTCTTGGTCGTTTCGGAACGAAAGTAAAATTTGATCACAATTTGTAGAAAGCTTGCAACATGAAATTAAAATGCATTGGAAACAACTTGATCATTGATTGCTGGAAAGCTAGAAATTACAATT
>CAIGRP010028588.1:0-13452 GCA_903798385.1 Fraxinus cuspidata | reverse complement strand
AACACGAAGAACGTAAGAAAAAGGAAATAAAGACTCAAGCAAAAAAGGAAAATGATATAACCTTGATTTTGGAGTCTAAACTCGGATACCAATTGATGTGAACCCACGTAGCCAAGAACTACGAAACCCACGATTAGATTGAAATCGAACCCAAGAAAGTCAAATAAACAAGGTTTTGAGATTTAATTCAAAAATAAGGAATCAAAATAACCAACAACACGCAAACGACATGTTGACCCCTTTAGATTCAATATTTGAGAATTTCATCCGTTTGATTTGAACGTCATAATAAGAATCTTGATAAATTTGTGATTTGTCCATCGAAGAACAAGAATTCGAAAGCAAATTTGCCTCTCAATAATAATGTTGTGTTCTGTAATGGAAAGAATGAATCTTATTTATAGGGAACACATAAAACCTAGCTAAAAACGGAATTAAGCAAAAAAATAAAAAAGCAAAAGATATTACAAAATTTTAACGTAAATAGAAGATTACGCAAATTTAGAAAATTCGCGACTCAGGTACAACTATGCCTCCCCCCTCCGATCACGACATGGGTGTATGTGATCACATGTATAGGTGTGCTATGTGGTCGCATAGCTCTGCCTTTCACCTCTCACGTTTGCTGATTGAACCAAGTTTATCCATCTGACTTCTTCTTCCGAGCCCAATATGAAACTTGTTCCCCTGTTAATTTCGACATTTCGTCCATCGTAACTTGAGCAAGCAATCTCATCACCTTTTTCACTCGCTTTGCTCTCGACTGGGACTTCAGACCTTCTTCAATAATCAACAGATCTTTTTATGTGCTTGATTTTGACGCGTTCGACTCCTTGCTCACATCATATTCTTTTTGTTATCTTGGTTCTAGAAGATTTCATATTATTGTACACTACAAATATTGCAAGAGTCAATTAATAAAAAGTTCAACCTTTATAACATATAGTAGTGTATTGCCAAGTGCCCATGCCAATTTATTTTTATTTTTTAAGAGAATGCATCCATGAACACGTACGCGTGGGCTCCACGCATCTTACACAACAAAAACCTTGTGTCTAAATCAAATAATTGTTCGAAATGACTGCATTTGTCCGTTTTAGATGAATCATGGACCCACTCCCAATCTTTCTTATCCACTTGTTCCGGTTACCACGTCACACAGTATGGAAATGCAGTTTTGGATAATTTTAATTCTTATTTAGCTTCTGTTTGGGCCACCTTATTTTTTCATTCTCATTCTTCTACTCATTTTTAACCACACATTTTTCAGTAAAATAATATTTTACATCACATCAATAACTTTTCTTTCCTTTATAACCACACATTCTCCATCAATTTACTATTCCAAAATACATTCTTTCAAAATAATGTGACTCAAACACATCTTTAGTTCATATTCAATAAAGAATAAATTTAAGAAATGTTGAATTAATTACTTTTTCAAATAAATAAACTTTTATCTTGTCGAAATTATTCTAGAAGATTGCACCTAACAATTTAATTTAAGCAAGGCAAAGAAAAATATCTCAGACGCTTGCTTACACATGTCCTCGATTATTGAATGTTTAGATTTTATATTTCTTCCAAGTTTGCAAGCGTCAAACCAACTGATAAAGGTTCATGCCTAACCTGATTTTTTTGTAATTAGAATTTTGTAAAAGAACACAATAATTTAAATCCATCAAATAATTCTATCCCAAAAATAAACTCTCTAACCCTCCAAACGGGGAATATAGTAGTAGAGGTTTTCAGTCTATTGCTTTCATTATTATTTCATCCCTAACTTTTAAATTGTGGCATTTTGATCCTCAACCGTTCTCTTCCGTTGCACTTGTGGTCCAGATAAAATGTCACTTAATTCTGATTTAAAATAAGCCACTCTTTTTCAACCACACGTTCACACAATAAAATATTTTGTACGTGAACCAAACACTTTTTCCTATTTTTTAACCACACATTCTCCAAAAAATCACTATTCAAAAAATATTTTTTCTCCAAAAACTCTTTAAAAGGGAAGATTAACATACGTTAAATAAGATAGACAAAATAAAGAAAGCAATAGATTAAAACCACTTACATTTATCGAAGATGAATATTTGGATTGTGAAATGAAAGATGATTGGCTAGGTTTTTTGCTCATTTGGTTCTTCCTCTATTTGTTCCTGTAAAATTCTCGTCAAAAAGTCTGGAAGAATATTGTCAATACCCTTAATGAATTCAATTAAAAAATTAAAGAAGGATAATATTTGATTGCTACATTGTAAACATTTGCTTTGACACAATTTTCAACATCCTTCTGTAAAACTTCTTTAAAAGCTTTGCAGTTAGTATGTATCAAAAAGGTTTTGTTGATTATATTATTCGAAACTTTGTAATACATAGTAATATGGATAGATTCTCCTTTTTGATTGTTGAATTTATTTGAGCAGTTATCCATATACTTGAATGGTATCTTACCAATTTTTCTTAATTATTGAGTTTTTAATTTAGAATGCCACCACCACCTAAGGCTGATGCATCAGTTTCTATGACGAGGAAAGCTGGACGGTTGAGAATGCAGAGACAAGAAAGAGATTTCGCTAATCCCCTAATTTGATAACATTTGTTTGAGAAAAATTCCAAGTAATTTGGGTTTTTGGCAACCTTTGAAAAAGGGGTTCACAAATATGTCGGATATTAGGAAAAAAGTTTGCAATATAATTAGCATCCTAAAAATCTTTTCAATTGATTTTTCTCTTTGATTTTATTAGAATGCTTACCTGCAAATTCAATGGGCTTATAAATGAGAATAATGGTTCCTTGAAATATCATGGCCTAAACTTAGTTTTAGTTTCAAATAACTTGATTTTCTTAGTTGAAACGGCTAAACCATTATTTATTTGTTAGACACAAAATATATTAGCATATCATCAATGTAAACAACTGAAAAAAATTTGATAAGGGTTAAAAATGTCGTTCATTATTTTCTAGAACTCTAAAGGTACGTCTTATAACACAAATGACATAACATCCAACATCATTCAACTAAGTCGCTGATTGTTCATCATTTATTCCGTTTGGCAACAACTCTTCGATTAGCACTTTGCTTCTACTCATTCATCGTCATGACTAAAACTCATCGAATTTTGGAAGAGCTAAGGTATTTGATCTCATTTTTCTTTAGAGTAAGGATATTTTTTTCATTCTATTTTGCCATTCCTTATCAATCTGCTTCTTCAATTATTGACTCTTAAGTATTCTTATCTTCTTTCACTACTACGTTAACATAATAGAAATTTAGTTTTCTTTTTCTAGTTGATTTTCTTAGCCATTGTACATCAAACTCTTCTTGTTATCACTATCAACCCTTTTTGTTCAAAGCACACCAGTTTGCCAAGGACTTTGTGTTTCTCTAATAGACTCTTCTCCATCGTTTATCTCCTCTAGGTCCTTGGGTTCCTCAGGATTGTGTATTACTTTGTTACTTCTCTCTAATATCTTTTCTTTTAATCTTGATTACAGTTTCTCTTGAATATGGTAATTCTATCTTTTGCGGTGTCCACCATGAAGATGTTACGTTCAACACCACGCTCCATGATATTTAGCGACGACCGCTTGTATGATCGCAACTTCTACATCTTTTCCTTTTGATGTATTTCATGAATGTATACCTAATTGCCTTTTTATTGAACTTAATCTATAAGTGATTATGCATGAAAGCGTAACACACACAACCAAATACTCGAAAGCGTCTAATTGTAGGCTTATTTTTTAAAATTTATCAAAGCATAACATGAACATTAGCTTTGGTTGCGGTATCATATCGATCACGTGTTGATGTTCTCGTACACCCTCCCAAAACCTTCTTGGTACTCTCTCCATGTGTAGCGTACTTTGACATGTTTATACAAGGTGTTGATTTTTCCTTTCTGCTACGTGATTTTGTTGTGGAGTGTTTGGTCAACTGATGGTTTATCTTTTGTTCTCATAGATATAGGGAGAATTTTCTTTAAGCATACACTCCATCATTATCCATGCATAGTTAGTAAATCTTATTTCTGACATATCCTTCAACATTTCTTTGAACTTAAATTTTTTTACGTTTCAAAATTTTCTTTCACAAAGAAATTTAAGACGTACCTTGAAAAATATTCAATGAATGTCACCATTTAGCTCATCTATCAAATTGATGGTTTCTTGGGCACGTCCAAACTCATTAAAGTGTACATGTTCTAATGATTGCTTTGCTATGTAGTTTGACTTCTTATATGTTATAGTTGATTTGCTTTGCAATATTGACAACCCGTACACTCTATGTCATCTCTATCTTGAATTGATAGATACCTTTGAGCAATTAGACTTTCATCTAAGGATGACAATAGGTCGAGTCGAGCCATCTCGGCCCTATTGCCCTTGAGCTTGACCCATGTTTATGCTCGACTCGTTACCTTGGCCAGGAGCTTACTAATTTTTTTTATTTTTTATTTTATATTTTAAGATAAAATTCTCATCATTTATCCGTGTTTATGACCGATTACTTAAATTTCGAGTAGGTGAAGTTAAAAATTGTACACGAACAATTTGTTACGTGTACAAATTTTTAAAAAATTAAAATAGTATTATAAAATAATAAATTTTATTAATATAATTAAATATAACTTACTTGACAGCATGCAATTTTTGGTATACTTATCTTGTAGTCGAAAATGAGATTTTTATCGATCCTTCATGCACATTATTGTTTCCAAAAGATCTTCTTTCAGTCGGCTCTTACCTCGAATATAACCCTCTTACATGTACTAAAAGTAACTCCGAAACTACAGTGGTAATAAGAGGTGTTAGTAGGTCTTTTGCAGTGACAGATACCACTGACCATCGTCGTTCGTACTTTCGTCATAAGTCAATTACTTTTTCTAAACTTCTTAAATTGTTGCATTACTAGACATATCATAATTAAAGTAATCAAGTAATTCAGCAGGCAATGAATTTAGATTTGCATTCGATGTTTGATTACATGTAGTAGATATACTAAAATAACATACTGCAACGTATCTATATATGTTAATGCATTCAAATAAATTTAGTATTTTAGTTTCGTGTTCTTCATTATTAGAAGGAGGAGTAGGTGCAGAGGGTGGCCAACTAATATTTGCACCCATTCGTTGTGCATATAATTCATACATTTTGCATAAAATTTGTTCTAAATTTCTATAAGTGATAGGTGTGTTAGAACTTTTGAAATTTGATCAATTACTTATTTAGTACCTAATAAATTACATCGGAATCCATGGCCCATGCTTTGATATATGTAAGTTTTTTCAATATTTTCTAAACTTTAATTCTATAGAAAGTATAATTTCACTAAAATCGGGTCAATTTTGTATTTATCAAAAGTCATTGCAATAATATAAAGATTTTAAGCACCATATAGTTAGTTTGATAGTAAACTCCAAATAAAATATATGTAGTCATAAAAACTTATCAAAAAATTTTTAATTTTACTAGGTGAAATTGTGATATATACTAGTTGACCCCTAATTCTTTGAATTTTATTTTTAATATGCTTCAAACTGTCTTGCACAATGAAATTAAAAATATACATACACAATGAACATGAAATAAATAACCATCTAAATCAGGATGCAGTACCCTACACAACTTATCAACAACTGGCTTATTAACACTAGTGTTGTCAAATGTAAAAGAAAAAATTTATTCTCACATTGATATTTTCTAATGTAGGTCATAATAGCATTAAATATATTGTTAGTATTGTAAGGAAACTCAATTATTTAAAAGTAATAAGTTTAATATGTATACACTAAAGTGAGTCTATGTAGTGTGCAATTGCAGTTATATAACATCTTTTATTAATTACTTCTCATAAATCCAAAGTTAAAAATACAACACCACCATATTTTTGTAAATCAATAAATAATTGTTTCTTTGTATTAAAGAAATATTTTATTGTATTGAAACGAAGGGTGTTTCTACTTACCTAAACATACCTCGGTTGAAAATATTCCTTAACGTAGGAAACAAAATGTTGGTTATCCACTATTGCTAAAGGCAACTCGGCAATGATAACGAACTCCATCATTCCCGTTCGAGCTTTCTCATCCAAACACATCTACATGCTGAATGTCCTAAAAGCAAAATCGACAATTGGACTACCAAATTGCAGTTGCGTTTGACAACCACCATAAAGCCCATGTTTTGCCACACATACTTTGTAGTGATGGCTGAGGTGGGTGGTACCGATGCCATTTTTTCGTGACAATCATGTTTGACATTATTTACATATTGTTTTACACTACGACTCCATTGATCGTACAACCCATTGAAATCAATTTAAAGTGATCCTAAAATTTTGTCAACTTTTTCTCCTTTTGCTTCCCTTTTGCATCAGGAATATCTAGTTCTGTCTATTCTGTTTCAGGAACATTAACGTCATCCAAATCAATTGGGTTACTACTTTAGTGAGTATCTAAATCTGGAATATTTTTAGGGATGGGTACGTCGTTGAGACCAGTAAATTGATTGTGAAATTGACTTTGTGGCTTTATATGTGATTCCCGCCAACATTGAACAAGTCCTAAACAAATGATTATGAATCTATTTGTAATGAATTGATAATATAAGAACTTGAATAAAGATGAAATGATAAATGAATATGTGGAAATTGAATAATCGTAGGAATATAAATTGTAATAACAATATGTATAATACACAAGGTAGAGATTATGTATTGTAATTTGTATAGTAAGTAAATAATTAATTGGAAAGTGTAATACGTAGAGAAATGATGAAGGATCGAAATTGAAGGTAGAATATAGATTGTAGAATAAGAGTATGGAAGAAAGTAAAAATTTTGTTGTTGTGTGAAAAAATTGTTAAATGGGGTAGGATATTTATAGTGGAGGCTCAAGAATGACTAATCAAAAGAGGAGTGAATTGGTTATTTAAAACATTTTCGTAAAATTAATATAAATTCAAGCAAGTACGGACCAAATATATAAATTCAAGTAGTAAATGCAATAAGTAAAAGAGGGAGAGATGATGCAAACGATATAATTATGGAGGTTCGACCCAAAGTAATGATCCACGTCCTCTGTTGATTGACTTATGGTGTAATACAACCCTTACAACGCTTCTGATAACTTACAAATAAGGAGCACAGATCCTTATACAACGTTGAGTTTTACGGGACCTCAACACGACCCATAAATTTAATATAAGAGTGATTTTACAGTTGAACATTCTCTTTTAATAAATGATATGATCAAATTAAGTACCAAAGAAAAATAGGCTAACACTTTCATATATAGAATGAAGTTCAAGTGTTAAGTGGGAAAAACTTTGATGAGTAAAATGATTTTCGAAAGTTAATTCAATCAAAAAATTTTCAAAATAAATGATTTGGTAAAGATGAATCAATGTAACTTTGCTCAAGAACATCTCAGATAAATGCTCTTAAAAGTGTTATTGAATATAAAGTGAAACTGTACTTATAACAGTCAAAACGCCAAAATTTCTGGTCAATTGGATGACCCCACCAGACGTCTGCGACTCAACCAGACGATTGAACTAGTCAGTGTGCGTAAAAAATTAGAAAGGTTAAAAATTAGACCGTTGGGCCATCGAACGTTCGCCAACTTCACCGGACATCTATCGGGACATAAAATCTCCAAATTTTTCTTTTCTTGATTATTTTAATAAGTGTAGGATCTTGAGGAACATATTCACTTTTTCAAAACGAGTGTCATTGGTAAAAAATTTAAAAATCAAGTGAAGATTTTTGTCACATAGAAAATAATTTGTATGCGAGGGTTTTTATGAAAAATTTATCTCGTGTATAAAAATTCAACTTACAAGCTTTTAGTGATTCATTACTAAGAATTAAAACATTTTACCTTTACATGTGGATTCAAAGAATCTAAGTCTAATATCTTCAAAGAATGCTTGATTCGTCGTGAATGCTTCAATTGATTTTACGTAATTGGTTGACTTTTATCTCGATTTTCTTTGGTCGTAAATTGTGAATCTTTTGGTAGTAATAATTTTGTCTTCAATTGATCAATTTGGCCACAATAGCTATGAAGAATTGAATTCAATTGTTAGAGATAAAACAATTTGTTTGTTATAATCAAAACATGAGATTAACCTACAATTTTTCCCTTTTTGATTATAACAAACAAGATGATTTGCAAAATATGATTGAACAATTAATATCATATTAATAGAGGAATATACATTTTAAATTTATCATACAATTCGTATTCCCCCTGTCTTTTACAAATTAATAACCATATATTCGAAGTATACAGATGATTTTCCATCTTTGTCCATTTTCATATACTCCAAGCATATAAAATCAAATCATGCATAATCATCTCATTCCATTTTCCCCTTTTGACGTAAGCAAAAAACATAAGATAAAACATGGATTACAAAATAACCATAGCATTACACATAAAGAATAATCATAATATCAAAATGATATCCAAAAACCAACCGCATAAAAAAAAAAAAGCTGAATGAAGTAAGAGAGTAAACAAGTCATAGAAACATAAAGATATATCCAAAATAAGATGATACGGCTCCGGAGGAGGCGGTGGAGTAAAATGTCCATAGAAGTAAGCGTAAAAGACATTTTGCTGAGCCTGCATTGTCGTATGTTGTGCTTGAATGACATCCTATTGAGCTTGTAAGGCAGCATGTTGAACTTGCAACTCTCGAAGCATTTCACAAAGGCCATTGACTGATGATGTAAGAGAATGATGTAGCTGTTGAGGAGATTGTAGTGATTCTTGGTAAATGTGAAGCCACCACCTGAAGAATGAGGAGCACTAGAGGCATGGAATTTATTGAAGAGAGTGCTGAACTTACGGTACATCATGAGCATCGTCATCTTCATCATTTTCAAATGGTAGAGTCGATGAACCTGAGGTGGGGTCAACCCTTTTGTGTGCACCACCCATTGATCCCGTTCTTTTACTATTTTCATTTGTTTAAGGGTTTGAATGTTAATAGTGTCGGTAGGATGAAGTTTAACAAAGGTCTCATCATGTAGTGAATATCAAAATGTTTAAAAAAATTTGTAAGAAGCATTCTGTAAGGTAATGCTTTAAGATGACGCGTGGAATGCATAAGTTTCACGAGACCTAATACAATAGTTGAAAATTTTAGTTTCCACCAAACAAGAAAGGAATCGAGAAAAAAAAAAGATAAAAAAAGTTCACTTCGTCTCCATGACCCTTTCGAGGAATAATGGCGTGTGCAATGATGTTTTGTGAAACTTTACATAAAAGTGTCAAATGATTTGCATTGAGTTTTATGATGTTTTCAAAATTCTTCCCGATTACCCGACAACATGCCTCGGAAGGGTTATACACTTCTAAAGTGGGATGAGTTTTGTAAAGAAAATTTTGAATATCACAAGGTTCAAGCTCAACAATATCATGAATGATAACTTTATTAATGGTGATATGAACATTTTTAAGTAAACATGGAATCTCATCCGAGCAAGGAATAATAACCATGTTTTTATAAAATTCTTTTATAAGGCGAGAATATGCATGTTCTTCTACAGTATCAATAGACACACACCCCATATTTTAAAAATAATCTTCTATATAAAATGCAGGTGTTTCAATAGTAAAATTTAAAAAATCAACATTTTTACCTATTAAAATTGGGGATTTTTTAAATGGGTTGGTCGGCACCTCGAGCTTCATGTCGAATTTTTCATCGAATGAACGTGATAAAGACCATCTCACAGTACTCTTGAGTATTTTGCCCGCTCTTTTGGATCTCAACATTGTAGAAATTTGATGAGCAATGGAAAAAGTGGACTAGGGTTTGGATTTTAAGAGAATGCGAGATTTGGAGGATAAAAATTTGAAATTCTTGGAGATATATGATGTAGAGTAATGGTTTTTATCAAATTGATAAGAAATTGAAGAATAGAGTGAAGGATTGAAGGATTTAGAGTAGGTTTAGGGAGAGAATTGAGTGGAAACTGAAGAAGAAATGGGAAAAATAAGTCTAGTTCGTGATATGAGGTGATTTATCCACGTTTTATCGGATGTCGGGATGACAAAGCTAAAATTCTCTATCAAACCGGACGGGGTTGCCAGACGTCCGGTCCTCTTTTTATTTTTTTTAATTGAATAAAAATACCACATGTAGAAGAAAAGTATGTATGATCACATAGTATAACTTAGTTGAGTACTTTCGATTCATCAATGATGCCTAAGCCTTGTCGAATATGTGAGAATCAATTAAGTACAAGAGGTTTAGTGAAGATATCAGCAAATTGATTCTCCGTGTTCACAAATTCAAACACGGTATCTTTCTTTTGTGTGTGATCTCTTAAAAATGATGTCTAATTTCAATGTGTTTCGTTCGAGAGTGCATGATGGGATTTTTAGACAAATTTATGGCACTATTATTATCATACATGATAGGTATATGATCAAATGATAGGTGATAATCACTAAGAGTTTGCTTCATCAATAACACTTGGGCACAACAACTCGCGGTTGAGATGTTTTTAGCTTCGGCGGTTGATAATGCAATAAAATTTTGTTTGTTGCTAAACCACGACACATACGCAAATCCTATAAAATGACGAGTTTCGCTAGTGCTTTTGCGATCAATTGTGCAATCGGCCCAATGAGCATTCGAATAGCTAAGAAAATCAATATGAGTGTCATTAGGATACCAAAGCCCTAAGGTTCTAGTGCCACTAAGATATCTAAAAATTTGTTTTACGGTACTAAGATCATATTCTTTAAGACTTGATTGAAATCTAGCACATGAACACACACTAAACATATTATCAGGTCTACTGGCAGTTAAGTAAAAGAGAGATCCGATCATACCTCGACATTTTGTGACATCAACGGAATTACCTTGATCATCTTTATCTAATTTTACAGATGTACTCATGAGAGTGTTTATAGGCTTCAAGTCATTCTTTTCGAAACTCTTGAGCATGTTCAATGTATATTTATTTTGATGGATGAATATACCATCTCTAGTTTTGCTTAATTTGGAGACCAATGAAGAATATGAGTTATCCCATCATACTCATTTCAAATTCTACGCTCATGCATTTTGAGAATTCTTCACAAAGATGGATAATAGTAGCACCAAATATAATATCATCAACATAGATTTGAACAATAATCATATTATTCTTTTGAGTTTTGACAAATAGGGTAGTATCTGCTTTTCCTATTGAAAAATCATTTGAAAGTAGAAATTTGCTCAATCTTTCATATCAAGCCCTAGGAGTTTGTTTTAAACCATAAAGAGCTTTTCTAGCTTTTCTAAGTTTGAAAACATAGTTCCGAATCTTGTGATCTTTAAAGCCGGGTAGTTCCTCGACAAAAATGTTTTCTTAAATGAAACAATTTAGAAATGTTCTTTTGACATCCATTTGATAAAGAGTAAATCATTTATAATAAGCAAATGCAAGAAGC
The DNA here is from genome assembly GCA_903798385.1 of Fraxinus cuspidata. Lineage (NCBI taxonomy): Eukaryota > Viridiplantae > Streptophyta > Magnoliopsida > Lamiales > Oleaceae > Fraxinus > Fraxinus cuspidata. Next base: position 1,984 of record CAIGRP010028588.1, on the reverse strand, counting down.
ATGCGAATTGATTCTAATCTAGAAACCGGTGCAAATGTTTCTTTAAAATCAATACATTCTTTTTTATTGTAATCTTGGGCCACTAATCTAGTTTTGAAACGCACAATAATCACAATTTCATCTCTTTTATTTCTAAAAACCCATTTTGTAACGATGGTGATTTGATTATTAGGTCTAGTGACTAAATCTCAAATATAATTTCTTTCAAATTGGTTTTGTTTTTCTTGCATTGCTAGAATCCAAAACTCATCAAACTCAACTTCCTTAAAATTCTTTGGTTCATTTTGTAAGATGAAAGCATAACTATTTAGGTAATCCTAGAAGAAGCTCTAGTTGTAATACATTTGAATATATTACAAATAATAAGTTATTTTGGGTGAGAGGGAACAAACCTCCATTCTTTTAGTAGAGTGGGATCATTTGACGCTTCGATAGGTTTTACTTCACTTAATTGAAAGTTTGCTACTTCCTTGTGTTTACTTTGGGATCATCCTTGCTTTAGTCTTGAATGATCATTTGTTCGAAAGGAGTTTAAAATTCTACATCATTAGTAATGCCTTTCTCACGATCAAAATGATTAGTTTCATAAAAAATAACATTCATAGATTCTTTAACAACTATAGTGCTTTCGTGAAAGACTCTATAAGTTTTGCTAGTCGATGAGTAACCTAGAAAGATCTCAATATCGGATTTTGAATCAAATTCTTCCAAATTTTCTTATTAAAATAAAGCATTTACACCCAAAAACTTCAAATATAACCGATATTTGGAATCTTATTTTTTCAAAACTCATATGGGGTTTTAGTTTTCTTTATTCTAAATAAAACTCTATTTACAATATAGCAAGCGGTGTTGACGCTCAAAAATATTTTGGCATGCTATTTTTGTTTAACACGGTCCTAGTTATTTCTTGCAATGTGCGATTTTTCATTTCTACTATACCATTTTGTTAAAGAGTTCTAGGAGTCGAGAAGTTATGTTTATATCCATTTTCATTGCAAAATTCGTCAAAAACAAGATTATCTAATTCTGCACCATGATTACTTCTAATAGTTGTAATGGAGTATCCTTTTTTATTTTGAAAATTTTTGCAAAAATGTTTGAAAGCATTTAAGGCTTCACCCTTGAGGTTTAGAAAATGCCCAAGTGAAGCTAGAGAAGTCATCGACGATGACGATGGCATAATGTTTTCTATACAAACTAGCGGTTTTAGAAGTCCAAAAAGATCTATGTGGAGTACTTGAAGTAGTTTTGTGGTTGAATAATATAGTTTAGGTTTAAATGAGATTTTTACGTGTTTACCAAATTGACAAGTATCACAAATTTTATCAATATCAAACTTTAAATTTGGTATAATTTATGGAAAATTTTGAAAGAAGATCCATGCTAACATAGCTTAATTTCCTATGTCATAACCAAGTATCCTCATTTAAAATTTTTAAACATTTTTCATCACTTTCAAATTCGATATTTATAACATACACATCATTGCTACGACTCCCTATAAACATTACCTCTTTTGATGTAACATCCTTAATAAGGCATTTAGAAGAATCAAATTTAATATGATAGCCTTTTTCACATAATTGACTAATACTAAGTAAATTATGTTTGATGTTATCTACCAATAACACATTTTCAATAGAATGAGAAGAATGATTACCAGTTTTTTCGATTCCAATAATTTTTCCTTTTGCATTATATCCGAATGTGACATGACCTCCATCCTTTACTTTGAAGTTTGATAGTAACGTTTTATCTCCAATCATGTGTTTTGAGCATCCGCTATCTAAGAACCACTTGCTCTTCATCTGAAAGCCCAAGAATAGCTAACCAAGAGGGGGGTGAATTGGTTTTTAAAACTTTTTCGAAGAATTAATCTAAATTCAAGTAAGTAAAGACTAAATAGATTAATTCAAATAGTAAGCGCAAATATCCAAGCGATGAGTAAAAGAGAGAGAGGATGCAAACGATGTTGTTATGG
>CAIGRP010028587.1:0-25950 GCA_903798385.1 Fraxinus cuspidata | reverse complement strand
TTTTGTACTCTTGATGGCAAAGATTTGTTTCAAAAGTTAAAAATTTTGCAAAAACTTTTACCAAAATAAACAAAGACAACCTTTGATATATTGACTTATTTGAAAAGATTTGATTGATTTCCAAATACATTTATTGCTTATAGAGTATTATTGACAATTAATGTTATTGTTGCATCTGCCGAAAGAAATTTTTCAAAAATGAATTTATTAAAATTTTATTTACAATTAACCATGTTATAAGAACGATTAAACGACCTAACTCTGATATCTATTGAACAAAATTTGCTAGTAACGAAAGTTTAATTAGTTAATTTGCTTCTAGAAATGCGAGAAGAAATATTTTTACATGATTTGTTGTATTTCAAAGTTTACACGTTGTATTTGATATTTCTAATTTCAAAGTTTTCTCATATGAAATTGCACGAATAGTTTAGAGGTTTGAATGGTTCTTTGTTGATTACAAGAATTTTAAGAGGTGCTTTTAAATTTTATTTGTATTTTTTTTATTCACAACATTTAAAAAATAAACAGTATTTAAATATCACAATTTGCGATGATATATATATTAAAATTTGATGAAAGGTGCACCACTTTAAAATGTCGTATAGGGCATCCAAAATATCAGGACCGGCCATGGAGGTTCCAACATTTTGTAAGAGCGATGCTCAAACTTTATATGACACACAAGAGGTTTGCTACCTCGGGTTCAAATATTTGGGGGTCCATAAGTCTTAAATAATTGTATTTTTTTTTTCTATTGTCTATTTGAAAGCATTGACCAAGACAACTCAAACCCAAACTTACAACAAGTTAAAAAACTTATATAATCAAAGTTAACCTAATTAAGCCCTTGTTTGATGGTTAATTTTTGATAAACATTATTTTGAATTGTGAATTTTTGAAGAACGTTTAGTTAAAAAATAGAGAAAAAATTTGGGCTCACGTGTAAAATATTTTATTGTGTGAATGTGTGATTGAAAATGAGTATATAGAAAAAAAATGTTTTGAAAGAATGGGAAACAAATATGGGCTAAAAAGACACCTCCAAAACCCGTCTTCTCCCCAATAAACACGTTTGAAACATGAAGAGTTGACTTCTATTTCAGTTATTGCTTGAATTTCTTTATGTGCAAACACATGTGTAGCGATAAAATTTCCATCTGTTGTTTTAGTAAATGATCCAAGGAATTTATATCATGTTGAGAGACGTTTTTATTAACATTTACTCTGATATTGATCCAATATTGTGGAAATACAGTGACCCTAAATGTAATGACTTTTTTATGTATGATCCAAAACTTATCAATATAATAGATTGTGGCACAAATATATCCTTTATTGCTTTTCGTGGATAGTAGATCGTAAATAAATGAAATGACACCTCTATAATTGGTTCCATCATCTATAATTTCTATTTTTTTAATATCATATAAAATTATAGCATCGTTACTAAGTGTATATCTACAAATAGGTTTTTACCTAGGTTAAAAACATGTTTGTATGAATTTCATCAAGTACATGCTTTTTTTCAGTGGATGGAGACAAATCATCACCCACTACAAACATTAGGCTTATTAACACAAAATGTCGTTACATTTGGCATTTAGTGTGTAAAACGTCCATACATTTCAAATTTTTTAATTTTCACCTTATTTCGACGTTTTATTATGAAAAACGTCTTTCTATTCATCTACTATGAGTTTCACCGTTAAATACACACCTGAACTCACTTTTATTTTAAAATTCAAAAGGTAAAATGGTCAGACCTCTTCAAGAAACTCTTTTTCTCGCCATAAACATGTTATTTTCAAAAAATAAAAATAACTAAAGCAGTAATAAGCAAGCATGAAAATTAATCAAACACAACGAAGCAATCTTCTATCTAAAGTTCTTGAATCTGAAATGTTGTGCGTAAAATCGTAATTCTGAAATGGCAGTACGTTCTTATTTGAAGTCCACTATTCATCATCACTCGGGCTAATGCATTTTCTGGTTTTCAATTTTGGCTTCCATACCTACTCACGTCAGCCATTACTATCCATGATAATTGTTAAATTTACATTTATTTAAGCCACCAAACGTGATTTTCATTTGTATTATTATGAATTTGGTACTTAATTATTTGTGTTTTGGGGATTATGTAGAAGAAAACTCGGATTGGCGCAATTATTGATGAAGAAGGACGAAAGTGAGTGAAATCTACAAATTTGGGATCAAATTCCATACTTTGAAAATTCAAAGGATTGATTTGCATGAATTGGAAAATATGAAGTTTTATTGCAATTATAATCAAAGTGGAGGGCAAGAAGAAATATAATAAAAGTCAAATCAAGTGTTGGAATAGAAATTGGAAAATGAATCAACTTTGAAAGGAAAGTAGTGGATTGAGAAATCCAATGGGGGCTGAAAATAAGAAAAAATAAATAAATAAAAAAGAAAAGGGAAAGAAAAAAAGGGAGAGGAGGGACACGACAGAAATAAAAGGAGAAAAAAGAAAAAAAAAAGAGAAAGAAAGGAAGCAAACGGCAGACGACAGAAAGGAAACTGGGAGAAAAAATTAGTATTCGAGGCAATTATTCAAGAATTTGAGGAGAATTAATCATGCTCGTTATCGTTACAGTTGTGAGATTTACACTACGTGAGGAAGGAGAGAAAGAATTTTGTTAGAATTCGTGTGGCGAAAATTAACAATAGTTCGGAGGATTTTTATCTTGTTGAGTATAATTGAACTTGGTGATGTTTTCAAACTTTTATTTGTTTGATTTCAACATTATGAGTGACTAAAAACTTTTTATGTTAGGATGGATGTTGTAGTTTAAGGTTTTTATTATATGTTTAATTCCAAAATTTTCATGCCACTTTAATACTTTTTAATTAATTATTGTGTGTTTAATGCTTCAATTATCTACGCAACAATTGATTGATTTAGAGATAATACTGAGATCGAGAGGTGACGTATGATTATAGCTCGTGCCATGTGTGAATTTATATAGAGATATAATAAATTTGGGCATATGAATAGGATTAATGTTACTCTAGAGTGATCACTAACTATATTAGGTGAATTCAGTTATTGACACGTATGAAAAATGGTTGAATGATTTGGAATTAAATATATGTTAAATAACATAAATGAAATCGAAAATCCTAACTACTTAATCGCATAATCTTATCTATCGCATTAATTTCATTTTGTTATTTAATTTATTATAACTTTGTTTAGAAACCACAAGTTAATTTAATAATTAGTGACCATTTTAATTTTAATTGAAATTTTGTTAGTTTAAATATTTATATTAAATAGTAGTCACCATGAGACGATATTCGGACTTGATAAATTCACTTTATTACTTGTCATGATCCGTACATTTACGGTATTTCACGAACAATCCACAATAAACTGATATAAAAAATCACAAAACTTAGTCCCTGAATTATGCATCAAAACTGAAGCTGTCAATTTGTTTTGACATTTTCACCCTTATCTTCTACCTTTCATTGCGTAAAATGTCATTTTCAACAATTCTTTCAATAAAATGACGATTTTTCCCTTCTATTGAAATAAAACAAAAAGAAAAGAAAAAATAAACAACTAATTGCAATCATAGTCCTAAAATTTTTACAATATTACAGATAAATTCTAAATTCTCCACCACCACCACTTTCACAGCCCCACCAAGTTGTCTCATATAAATCCATATAGCACCACCTTCTGGCCACCACGTCCCCCGGACTCCACCACCACTAACCTCGCTTCACTCTTCCCAACATTCTCTCCCACAGTATTGGTCACAAAATCTATCGAAAACAGTCACATTTGCAACTTAAAATACCAAACTGTAGTATACAACCCTTCACGGCAACCCCACTTTCGATGCCACCCGCGATCACGCACCACCACTGACAATTACCCCTCNCCCAACATTCTCTCCCACAGTATTGGTCACAAAATCTATCGAAAACAGTCACATTTGCAACTTAAAATACCAAACTGTAGTATACAACCCTTCACGGCAACCCCACTTTCGATGCCACCCGCGATCACGCACCACCACTGACAATTACCCCTCACCTCGGGGAACCTTTACATGGCCTCACGCCAATGAAATATGCTTCAAATCATTCTACTGTAATCTAGACATTCGACAGTGGCGACATCCATTTTGTCAAACTCTTCTCCTTCAATTCATGCATCACACAATACTAAATCCCCAAATTGGCATCAATCGAACCATCAAAAAACCCAAACAACAATGGATATGAATCTAACCGAACCAATTACCCCCAACCATTTCAATTTCTGGTACAAAACTTTCCATGGGTGCGATGCATGGAGAGAGTTATCTGACCAAAATAGGTGGGTCCTAAGTGCTCCAATATTCAAATTCGTGTAGGGAGGACGGTGGGAGAATGAAGCGAGGTTGGTGGTGGTGAAGTCAGGTGGGCGTGGTGGCCGATATTGCTGTGTGGATCTATAGGTGGCAACTTAGTAGGTTGTAAAAGTGGTGGTGGTGGAGAATTTATGATTTCTTTGTAATTTTTTAAAAACTTAGGACTATAGTTGCAGTTGGTTGTTCATATTTTTTTTATTTTATTTAAATATGAGAGTAAAATCATTTTTTATTGAAAAATGGATAAAAATGAATTTTGCCCAATAAAAAGTGGAAGGTATGTGTGAAAATTCCAAAAAATGAAAGATAGAGACGTATTACACAATAACATTGAAAGATATGGATGTTATGTGCTATTTACCATTTATTTTTCCTTGAAAATGAAAATGTACAAAACTTCCCTACGTTTCAAACTGTTTTGCGTATAACATCCCAACTTTCGAAGGATGTTGCGTAAAAGGTCCCAACGTTTCGAATGCCTCTAGATACCACTGAGACAATCATATGGCAACAAGAGATTCCTGATAACTGTCAAGTACGGCATGCACAAGTTCTTGCCTTGAGGTCAACAACATGTAGTACAATGCATCGTTGAGTTGAACTTGGAACTTTTCATTTTCCGCATATTCAGCCCACTCAAATCTTGTCAACTTACTGTTCTCGTCGAGAATCGTTTGAATTCTAGGGCCTATGACCGCTCTCCATTTATCAGCTGACTCCCTAGGGGTTATAATTCTTTTTATCAAATACACCCTAATCTCCTCAAGCATGGTTAAAATGGGCTTCTCTCTTGCATTGACAAATGTGTTATTGAATGATTCGTACAAATTGTTCAGAATCACGTGATACTGAGTCCACTCTCTAAAGTGGGATTTGCTCCAACTGGATACTGGTTTTTGGTTTAAGCCAACCATGTGTAGTCGGGCCCAAGTCGAACATCTTTTGCATGTGTTCAAGCCACTGTAGCACAGTAGAGGCTCTTGCTGCATCCCAAAGACAATGCTTCAAAGCTAACACATGTAATGTGCTCCATATTCTCAAACAATAATTTAATCGCATTAATCAACCTCTTTTGCTTATCTAAAGTGAATTCCCAATGCAGGTTGTTGTGTTTATGCAAATCATCCTTCAACAACTCCAAAAACCACCTCCAATTATCTTCATTCTCAACCTCAACAACTACATATGCTACCGGATGCATATAGTTATTAGCATCCACACCAACTATAGCTAACAGCTACCCACCATACTCTATCTTCAGAAAGCAACAATCTACTCCAATCACTCTTCTACAACCCCTAATGAAACCCTCATTCAATACTACAATACAAATGTACAACTGTCTGAATTCTTCAACATAATCCTCAAAGCAATGGTCCCACTATTTTTCCTCTTTAACACCTTACAGTAATCCCACAATACTTTGTAATGGTCTGCCACACTTCTCATAATCTTTTCAATTATTTTCTCCTTTGTTCTATATACTTGTCAATGTGAGCTATTATCTAAACCATCCATTTTAATGATCCAATGAATGCGCTCACCGACATTTTTGGTTCAGACCTCCAGTCAAATAAATATCTACATGTCAAATAAGTCATGCTCACTCTGAAATTCTTATACACCATGGGGCAAGTATGCTCTTCTACATATATTTTGATTATCTAACTTGACTTTTTATGTTTCTTAGTAGTAGATAACAACCATATACACTATCTCTTACATTTGGTTCTCAAATTATCATCCTTATTGTATTTAATCTCTCTATTGCTTCTAACTGAATGTACAGTGATAGCAGCCTTCAACATTGACTTAGACTCAAATACCAACCTTAACAATTAGGAAACAGAATCATATTAGGCACCCATAAAGAATATGTTTAAAGTAAGGTAAAGAATATGTTGAAGTTACCTTTTTTGAACTTTGGATACTCCATATCAGTCCTTGAATTGAAAGCATAAGTTGAAGCCCTTCTTATTGAAGTCGTATCATCCTCCTCTACTATCAATAACTCGCAACTCTTCGGAGTCCCCATAGTCGATATTCAAATCACTAACCTAATGCTAAATCAACCCATCATTTCTTAGTTTCAGCATTAGATATAGGCTCCTGCTCCATCTTATAATAAGATTCCACCAAACCTTTAAGTTTATCCCCTTACTTTGGTCTTTGTATGAGCTTCAACCCCGACTTCATCATTTTCCACACCCATATCACCCACATTTTGATCTTCCTCATAATGGTATTGTAGGGTTTCCTTGTAATGTGACCACCACTCTTCAACATTACCATGAAAAAACTGATTTGACCAATCAATTTCAGGTTCCCACCCTCATTTTCTTACACAGAAGGTACGTAATAAGTTTCAAATGTTTGTGGTTAATCATATTGCACATCAACTTCTGAGATCGATGCATATAGTTGCAATAGGGCTACAACATATATCTGCACTACTGAATGTCCATCTCTGTCCCTAAGCATTTCCTTAATATCCTCTTCACTCTCCAATCTAGTCAACCCCTTACCTAAACTCATTTTTCACTTTTGTAGTAAAACACCAACACCAAATCATTACCAACCGCATTTAAGAACTTCGTCAAATTATCTCTCCTAAACAATGCAGCATGGAAGAAATCCAAGAAAAGTATAAATCCATGTTCGTATGCCAGATTGTTAGGCTTATCATAAAGTGAAATTCAATAGTGAAGTAGCCTAAATTTGCACCTGCATGTAAATAATATGGAGATAAGGGAATGAATAGTGAATTGTGGTATGAAAATGAAGAAATGCACACTGATCAAATCATATAATGCTCAAAACCCAACCAATTCCACAAAAAATTCAACTCCTAACCAACTTTATGTAATTTCTAATGAAAACCTACAAACCTTAGAAATTTCCCTCATAGTGTTGAAGTACTTTTTCCATTTCTCATTTCAATAAAATTCAAGTCTTCAATTCCACATATCATCGCTAGGCTCTCTAATAAACGGAGGAAACATTTTGTTTCGACTCAAAATCCTGTGAAAAACAACAATAAATTCCATCAAAATTAGCAAGGAAGCCTCAATCACTTAAAGCTTCACATTTCGAACTGTAAAACAAGAAAAAAATGGACCCACATTGAAAAATTACATTTTCCCAATTCGCCCATCACTGTGTATAGAGGGTAGCCCACTGAGATGAGAAATCTTAGATAATATGAGAATGTGGTGAAAGAAATGGGTGCAAGAGGCACGTAAAGAGTTGAGAAGTTGAAGAGAACTCGTGCATGCGTGAGTATGTTATGTTCTTGCGGGAAGAAGAGTTTCTTGAAATGGCCCGATGATTTTACCCTTTGAATTTAAAATAAAAGTGAGTCCAGGTTTGCATTTAATGGTAGGACTCACAGTAGATGGACGGAATAACGTTTTCTACGATGAAACGTTGAAATAATGATGAAAAATATAAAAAATTAAAATGTATGAACATCTTGCACACTAAAGATCAAATGTAGGGACGTTTCGGGCTAATAAGCCAAGAACATTACTATGCCTTCCTGCATTGTCTCTGTTTATAAACTCAGTTTACAAGAACTATTTAAGAAAGTCCTTCTTCGCCTAAACCAAATTGAAGTTATACGTACATATTGTCGACAACCCCAATAAGGAAAGAAAAATTGTAATGCTTATTGTACCAAGTGAAACCAATTTTTTATTTTAAAGTAAAGTCCTTTTCACAGTAATTACAATATGTTCTCATAATCTGCTTTCATTCTTAAATGACATTTTTTATTTTTTTGAAGTGTTTCCAATATTCCGAAGTAAGCTTATAAGCTTTTGCCTTCTTTTTATCTCTTTGTAGAGACTTGTTCTTCCAAATCATCTTGGGATCAATGGTTGTAGGATTGATAGTACATGCATTTCTTGATTTGAAAACAACGTATGCTTAAGAAAAATCGTCGACACGAGTATTGGAACTACAAATAATAGAAATAATATATATGAAGAAGTTGGAATTGAAGAAATGTCCAAAAAAATAATGAACAAATATATAACAATTGCAAAATTATACGACTAAAGAGATGAGTGGTATATTAATGAGATTGTAGAAAATTCTAAGATGTGATGAAATTGATTTACCACGTCCCCATTTAATATTTATAGATCTCGAATTCCAATAATAATAAAAAAATTCAAAATTTCAAATTTGAATTGCGCACATGAGCACGCTCAAATGCGAGCTGAGCTAGCTCAACTTGTTTGTAGGGTGAGTCGAGTCCACAAGACACTTAAGACCCCTACTCTGAACCCACAAGGCCCTCCTTCTAAGAAAGAAGATTACAAGGAATTTAATAGAAAAAGTATCAATTTCAATCTTTAATTCTACATTGGCTAACAATCTGATTTTGCATCCCTTGTGTATTTGCTAATTTAGAGATTGTTTGTCAGAAAAAAATATTACTCACGAGTAAAATCTCACTTATAAGTAGAAAAAACACTTGTAAGTACAAGAATTACATATTAGTTACAAAATATCTTTTAAGCCGCCGTTGGACAGTCATTTTTTAGGTAGAATAAGTTTTTGTATAATAAATTTTTGGATAATGTGTGGTTAAAGTTTTTGATTTATATGAATAATATTTTATTATGAGAATGTGTAGTTGAAAATGAGTATGAGAAAAAAAAAAGAGTTTTGAAAGAATAGGACGTAAAAAATCACTTGTAATAAAAAATTTACTTACAAGTTAAAAAATAACTTTTAAGTAAAAAAGTAACTTGTAACTAAAAAAATCATTATGTAGTAACACACTAATAAGGAAAATTTACTTTTAAGTAATAAATTCACTTATGAATAAATTTACGTACAAGTAAGAAATTATTTATAAATAAAATTATTGTGGCAACTTTTTTTATATTTCAATGCTTGTGCCTTTTCTATTACGAAGTAATGTTAAACATTGGATTAGAACAATCATAATCTTATCTACCCAAATTCTGTGCAGCGTACCAAACAAACCCAAAGGGACCTAAATACTTTGCCCTAAGTTCTCTCCCCGCTAGAAAGTCTCTTTCCCACGTTTTAACTTCCTTCTCCATTGCCTGCCATATATACCATCATTTATGCTCTATTTGTAATGGTTGATATTTGGAGATGGCTCTATTAACTGAAGTATCTTTCTGCATATAATTTTTTTTGAATCGACTCATACAATTTGAGAACTTTAAACAAAATCTTTTAGGGGTCATTTTCAAGAATAATACTAAAATTCGACATCAAAATTTTCTTTTGCTTATGCTGTGATGTTATTCTTGCATTAATATCTATTCTTTTTCCTTAAACAAAACTCCTAATTAACTTAGAAATTAAGTGCATGTTTGACAATGTTTATAATTACTTATGAGTCAATCAAACCGTACTTTTATCTACACATTTCTTGAAATTTCACTTTTTATAATCATTTTTAAGATTAGAACATGTTTGCATGAATTTGATTGAAAACAAGCACGGATGTGTTAGTTATTTTTAAGATGGACCTGCATACATTCAAAATAAATCAAAGCAAATTACTTCTGAGTTTGATTCGATTTTTTCATATTCGTTTCTTTTAAACTAATTTTCAACTGTACATTCTTTCAATAAAATAACTTTATGCATATCTCCATAATTTTCCTTTACTATCATTTAAAAAAAAAAATCTATTCTGAAAAAAAAAACAAAAAAAAAAATTATATCCAACAGATACTATAGATTTAAAGATTATTTTTAATATAAGCCACCCAAACAAGTTAGCAAGCGAGCACTCGACGAAGTTATGACCATGAAACATTGTGCAGCACTTATTTCTTCATTGTACCTGACCAAAAAGGAAATTTAAGATTAGACATATTGTTCCCAAATCCCACTTGCCAATTTTGGTGACTGCAGAAACAGAGAAACTCTTTTCTAATCCCCAATAATATGTTCGATGCGACGGATGGAAGTGATGCGCCTTCAAATCAACCACTTTTATATATATGCTTATAGCTCTTTCTATGGATAAATTCCTTTAGAGATCTCCAACTTTTTATAAGTGTGATGACAATGTTTTTAACCGTTCATTTGTAGCACTCATGTCTCCAACTTTTTAATATTATAGACGCGATATATTCATCTCACGCGAGACTTCTATTTAGTCATTAAATGAATATGTGACTTGCACTAATTGTTTGATTGAAAAAGTAAAATTATTTAAAAAGGACCAACATTTGTAATTTGAGCATTCACCATATGGTTTTCGAAATAAAGAAGTTGTAACGATTAGACCTCTGTGTCTAAACCGTTACATACCATTAGCTATGTGAGAGTCTAAACCTATTTTAGCCCTCGTCGTTTAACAGATTGGGAACAAAGGTCGGATCGTTACGAAAAATGCGCAATTTTCGTAACAATCCGATCTCTATGTCGAAACTGTTAACTTATGTTTTGTCCACTATGAAAGAGAATCTTCCCTCTTACTCTCACATATTTTTGTAGAGTCTCCAGGATTCGAACCCATAACCGGTCTCTCTTAAGGGAAAGGTCTGGGTTCAAATCCAGAATACGCGATAGAAATTCGTAAAGAGTAAAGTAAGGTTAGGTTCTTTCAGATAGGACATTACATATATCAACGACTTGGGTATAGAGGTTGGGTTGTTACAAAAAAAATGTAGATTTTTTTATGACTATCCAAGCCTCGTGCTCGGTCGTTCTTTTATGTATTATCCGTTATGAGAGAGTTTGAGCCCATTTTATCCCTACAAATTTCTATCGCGTTCCTAAAATTCTAACATATGACTTTCCCTTAAAAAAGACTTAAGTTGAGTCTTGGTACTAATTATGCAACTTATTCGTTGATATCAGAATTCAATTTAAGTCTCTCTTAAGGGAAATGTCACGAGTTCAAATTTTAGATACGTGACAAAAGTCATAAGGAATAAGATGGACTTATACTCTCCTAAATTAGAAAATATATAAGTTAACGACTTGAGCCAAACACCGGGTCATTATAGAAATCTTTTTCAAACAATTTTATCTTTTCAGCAAGACATCACATGCGTCTCCCATGAACTTTTAACATTAAGGGTGTGTTTGAGCCACATTATTTTGGAAGAATGTATTCTGGAATAATAGATTGATGGAGAATGTGTGGTTGAAAATGAAGAAGAAGTTATTGATGTGATGGAAAATATTATTTTATTGAAGAATATGTGGTTGAAAATGAGTAAAAAAATGAGAATGAAAAAAATAATGTGTACCAAACAGGGGCTAAGTTAGACATTTTTCATTAGGTGGGGGACTCCGCACACACAATGTTAAAAGATTAGGATATGAATGCCATAAATGAAAGGTTGATTATGTGATTGTCACACTTACGAAATGTTGTACATAAACTTGTAAGATACTAGCGTTTTCAGTTTGGATACTCGAAAATCAAAATTCTTCAAAAACTCTTTGGAAAGATTTCCGGAGCTTCCAAATAAATTCCATCTTTTAAAATTTTTAATGAAGTTAAAAACATCGACTCTTAGGAAAACTATTGAACAAAATACTTGAAAACGTGGATTAAAAATTGTACATTTACTATGGACTTTTTGTGAGCTTCAACTGAGAAGTAATTAATCCATATTCCATGCCAAATAATTAATGTAATTTCAGACTTTAATTATTATACTATAATAATATTAACAAATTATAAAGTTTAACTCAACACCTGTTTCGCGTGGATTAAAAGTTTAAGTCAAAGTTAATGATTAACTATAACCACACATTTCATAGACACACAATTTTAATAAAAAATTCATTTAACTTTTATCAAAATTTTTAAAATTTATTAAAAATCTAATTTTAATATGCACCAAAGATGACTTAATGTTAGTTTTATATCGCGTGTTGTATCATGCCCCCTTTCATTTCCAATTTTTGCTTAATTTGGTAAGAAGTAACCGTTAATGCAAGCATCATATATTCATATTCCATCAAGTTTATGAGGTCAGGGGCTGACGGTGTAGAATATAGAATATATATATCTATATATTCACAAAAGTGAAGGAATGGATTCCATGGACTCCACTCTCCCGCGATGGGAATAAAATGCAATGAAGAAGAAACTTTCGGACATAAATTTTCTTAGTTGAGACACAGTTTTCTCTCAACATCAAAGAAGATTATATTGCCAAGATGAAGTATATTGAGAGGTGGAAGCAAGTCTTTGCAATGGTGACTGTTCAATTTGTTTTAGCAACGATAAATATCCTTTTCAAGATGGCACTCGAACGAGGGATGAGCCATATGATCATTGTTGCCTATAGGCAATCAATCTCCACCATCTTCTTGATCCCATTTGCCTATTTATGGGAGAGGTAAGTAAACTAAGTATATAATACGATTTAACGGCGATTTCAACTATATTAGCAAATATGAGAAAAACCCTAAAATGTCAGGGAAAGTTGGAAAAAGCTGACACCTTGGTTGATGGGTCAGATGTTTCTTTGTGCTTTGATTGGGTGAGTAAGCTAAATATTTAAGCTCTTTTTTGTTCGTTTCCATATTACAATCTATGTTGTTCACAAACTTGTTTGAAGACATATTTTTGGATCTCGTATCTTTTTTTATTTTGCTTTCAAAAACATCGTATCCAGTAGTGTTGTATTTCGTTTTCTGTTTCCGTGCAACTTAGATAGTGATCTATAAAATAATGTTCAATATTTTCGATGCAGGTTGACACTTTGTCAATATTTGTTCTTGCTTGGGCTGAAATATACATCAAATACGTTCATGTGCGCTTTTATCAATATGGTTCCTGTAATTACATTTATTATGGCATTGCCATTCGGGTAAGTTAATTAATATTCAACTGAGTTATCAAAATTAATGCAATTGCTTATTTAGGATACACATAAACTTTTAAAATATTAGGGTTTTCGTTTTCAACTCTCGAAACATTTCAGAAAGTCCATAACTTGGATTAAGAATTCAAATTTCATAATTTCAAGCTTTATTCTTCTACTATAATAAAGTTAACCTGTGATTCAAATTTGAATTAATGTTAAATATAATTGAATAATAAATTTAAGTTTTTTTTGTACAATGTTTCTACCTTGGTATCATGTTACTTACAGGATGGAGAAAGTTAACCTGAAAAGAAAGAGCGGGAAAGCTATGGTGTTAGGCATATTAACGTGTCTAGGCGGAGCATTAATACTAATACTTTACAAAGGGATGCCATTAATTATGAGAAACTCGCGATCTCAACCTCAGCCTCAACATAACACAAAAGCAGCCGGGTGGAGCTTTATTGGTTCGCTATATCTATGTGCAGGCAGCGTGTGCTGGTCTTCATGGTTTCTTATTCAAACACGGATTGGACACAAATATCCGTATCAATATTCTAGCACGGCCACCATGTCTTTATTTAGTGCTGTCCAGTCGATTATTTTATGTTTCATTATGGACAGGAAAGTTTCTACATGGGTTCTCAAGGGAAAGTTAGAGATTTTAAGTGTCCTATATGCCGTCAGTATTAATCAATACATTTTCGATCCATTTTTTTGGGATATTATTAAATATATATGATCATTGGTTTTATTTTAATTGATTGATATCAGGGAATTATAGCATCAGGACTATGCTATGTGGTGATGTCATGGTGTGTGAAACAAAGGGGACCTGTGTTCACCTCAGCATTTAGCCCATTGATACAAATCTTTGCCGCTGCTTTTGATGTCTCAATATTGCACCAGGAAATTTACCTTGGCAGGTGAGCTTATATATATTTTAAGAAAATCATTTTTGATTTAATTTAAGCATAATTTCAATAAGATTTTATGCAAAAATAATATAAACTATGTGCAAAAGTTCATTAGGTCACACTTGGGATTGCTTCCATGGCCCCAAATTCTGATTATCAATTAAGTAAAATTTTTTTTTAGGTGTTTATAAACTTAATAAAAATTTAATATTTCAACAGATTTCGAGAAAAAATCATATTCCAATTTTACCTTCTCCAATTATCCATCGTTAAAATATCAATTTAACAAAATTAATTCATTTTGTGTTACAAGTTTGTTGGTATTCTAAGTCTAATTTGAATTCTTTCTATTATATGCACTATACTTTTAGTTTCTAATCATATAAAATACGAGTCCAAGTAAATATAAATTTTTTCCCTTTTAAAATAACTATTACGAATAACAATGTCTTATATAAATATTTACTTATATATCATGTTAAAAAAATAAGAATAAATAGTATAATTAGACCAATAATAATAATGCATAGTGAGATCACTATAATCGTGTTCATTTTAGTAATGGTATACGCACTACCAAGCACTCAAATACTGATTTTTAAACATAGAGCGAAAATGACATAAAGTTTATCAAACACTAAAAGCAAGGTAGGGAGTTGTTGTTATACACAATTTGAACTATAAATAGATAAAAACGAGTAATGTGGATAAGTGGACAGTATTGCAATTCCCACGAAATTTAGGAATAAAATGTAACTTGAGTGTTTATAAATAATTTCTAAACAGAAGTCAAATATATGCTTCCCGTAATCAATTATTTATTCGACCCAACTAAAATTGATTCTCTTAAAATCTAAAATATTACTAAACCATGCATTCCTTTTGTGTTGGGGTAGGTGGATCTTAAAATGTGTTATGAAGTTTAATAAGCCCTATCCGTCTAGACTCTAGAGGAAGCAAACTTAAGTAATTGAACAACTCTTATCTTGATGACTAATCAATATACATAATTAGCATATTGTCTTGAATTATTTGTATGGTTTCTATCATATATTAGTTTACAACTATCAAACTAATTATGTATTTGTTTTGAACAGCATTTTGGGATCCATTATAGTAATTGTGGGTATGTATTTTCTTCTCTGGGGAAAAAGCAACAATGAAGAGACTGGGAAGCAGATTGTTCCCACAGAGATGGATGAAACTATATAGAGATTGCAGCTCGAACTACATACGAGTAGATATTGTATAATCAACACAGTGAAGATGACGCAAACGATTACAGCCTTCTGTTTCTTTCCGGAGAAATTAAGAGATTGCATTCCACATTTTCCTTTCGTATTATGTTTACAGGACAGAGTAATATCATTATATAAAGTCTATTCCTGACTCAGAGATTTTAAACTTAATTTGTGCTTTGGTGGGATATTCTTTGCACAGGCATGTGTGACTGGATTGGTATTCAACAACGATTGCAGTACAGGACTTGCTAAACTTGGATACTCTGCCTCAATTGATGAGCGCAGATATAGTATTGTTATCTCCTCGAGCACTGAAACTACCACATCATCGAAAAACCAGTGCTCTAATAAAACTGCAATCAACCAAATTTAAGAACTCTTCCACCTCGATACCACCAAAGAACTCTAGTAACTAAACTATAAAAACCCAAAATCACATTAATTATACCTTCATAAAGTTTTCTTAATCTGTACCAGTTGCTACTCAAAAGACACTACACAAAACCAGATAGAGAGTGCTAGGAAGGATATTAGAAAAGTAATTAGATCTTTCTTCAACAGATGATATGGGAAGGAAAAGGGGCCTGATGAGAGGAGCATCCAAGAAGGTTTTTAAATTGCCTTTGCACAGTTTAAAAAAAACCAAGTCCCATGTGAACTTTTCGTATCCTTCATATTACAAGTGATCTTTTTGTATTCTTCATATTACATAAATAAACTAAATGCTAATGGTACTAGATAACAGGGAGGAAAATGCTTGCGACATCGGAAGAAGCATTAGGTAGAAGCCTCTCCTTCTAGGCGTATTCTCTTGGGGCCTTTCTCTTCTTCCTGGCCATTGGCCTGTGCCCAGCTCTCTTTTGCTTCCATCGAGCACCTTTTGTAAGGTTTAAACCCTGTTCGACGAGCTTTTAGCTTTGCATATCCAAGTCCCATACTCAGGAGCCCCTCTTCTTTGTTTTCACCTATCAAAGTAGCATTATTTTCCATTCCTAGCTTCCGAGAAGAGGTACCCCACGTCTTATCGTTAAGGTCTAACTGCAATCCATCTTCATCTTTCTCTTGTGCACTTTCTATATCCTTATCGATATTTATGAAATCCTTTTTTTCTAAATCTTGGGGTGGGGAAAAACTTTGTGGCAATATTTCTCTAGAGAAGAGAGCCTGAAAAGCCCGTCGTCCCTGCATATGAAGTGGATAGAGAGAAGGAAAAGGAAAAAGGAAATGATTTCAAACACTCATATTGACAACAAGCATATTTATCTATTTAAAAACAATTCAGTTACCCCTTGAGACACTTCCTTCCAAGAATCACATGTATTGCTGGTGCTTCTACAACGTTGACTAGTGGAGTCAAGAGCTAAATGATTTACATCAGGTTCCTTTGACTCTTTATCCTTCACATTCTTCTCTTCTTGTCCTTTAGAATGATTCTCCAAAGCATCTGCATCTACTTCACTGCTGGAAGGTGTGTTGGATCCACATGAAGAGCGGTCCACCTGCTTTCTGCTTTTTGGCTCGTTCAAATCATTCAGCAAAGCTTCATCTGCAGTTTGTTCAGTTTCAGTAGTAGTTAATCCAACATTTGGCTTTGCACCTTCACTTTCCACAGAATCTGACAATAACAATTTTGCTGACTTCAAAGCTGAATGTTGTTGTTCTTGCAAAGCCTCAGAGCACTCTGGTTCCAGTTGTTGACTGCCTAAGGGGGCAGGATCAGGAGGGTTTTCTCTTCTTTCAGTATTAGCTGCTTTATCTTCACTAGTATCCATTGGAATTGCTGACGCTGATGGGGGAGAACAAGTAAAGCCCGAGTGAAATGGAGCACAGAATGGGAATAAGCCATGGGCTGCCCACCATGCAGTTGCAGCTTCCACTGTAGCTGCAGCAATTGCTGCCACACTAGGAGCTGAACTTATCTGCCTTGACTGAAATCCTTCTGCAAGGTGGTCTGCTGGAGCTTCCATGTCTCTACATGGCCAGTTCGTAGCTGCAAAGCTTGCAGCGGCATGCGCTGCTGGATTTTGTATCAGAACAGATGCAATAAGACTAAAAAATGTAGATGACACGTGCAGAAATGATCGGTAATCATCTTGATTGTGGATTGGGTTCAATATTGGATGGAAACTAGGAAATGATTGATGAATTGAAGACGATCCATTACTTTGATGTTCAGAAGCAGCAGATGAAGTAGGATTCATGAATAGATTCGGGTGTCCATTAAATCCACCCATTTGATGAAACATAGGTTCTGTATATTGTGTATCTGGGGAAGTGTTATTCATTCTTGAGTTCCCATCAAGAATCTGAACTGCAACATGTCGAGGATATTGCTGAGAGGCTTGAACATCATTGTTTGGAAATGCATCAGCATTTTTGGAATGATTCAGCTCATCTGGTCCTTTATCTTGTACAAATTTCTCATGTAAAAGTTGAGAATTTCCAAAGTTTGAAGTTTTATGTAAGCCATAGTCCTGAGACAGCTTGCTGTTATCAAACTTATCTTTCTGATGTCCTTCATGTTCAATGGTGATATGGGATTCAGTTGTTTCATCCTCATTATTTGCCTCTTTAGAGCTCAGGAGAAATTTGCCGTATGGGTTTTTAGGTCCGACTGATGTTGACAAAGAACTTTTGTTTGTTGAAGATGGGGAGGTACAAGGAACTGTCTTGAGAAGGGTCACGGCCCCAGAGCAAATGTCCTCATCTTGGTACTGCTTAGCATTTCCCATCTTTCCATCATCACCATGTTTCTGGCATAATATCACATTAGAGGAAGAAAACTGTTTATATACATAAGGGAAAAATTGAAGAAAATATAATCAGCATCATAATAATAATCTTGGAAGAGAAGTCCAACAGAAACAAGAAAAAGAAAAGTGTGAAACTGGGAAACATATACACATTGAATTGAATTAAGAAATAACCAAAAAAATTGCCAACAAAAAGAAAGACTACCTCATCAGGAACTGGTTCTTTCTCCAAGTCTAGTGTGGTTTTATGCACATACAAAGAAGAAACAGGGGCCGACATTTTCTCATCCTTCATTTCTGTCTGCGAAGTAGGAGCTCCTGCACTTGTTTTTCTTGGATAAGGATTGCTTGGTTTCTTTTTAGGACGTGGAGGAGGAATCTCAATGTCAAGAGTGTGTCCTACTGGAACTCCTTTAATAAGAGCCTCTTTCTCTAGCTGGATCCACAGAACACAAACTTTAAAGATATAGATTGAATGTTTGCAAACATCGTTGAAGTACAAAAAGCAAAATCTTGATGAGGATGAAAAATAAATAGCTTGACATGCGGTGTAAGTAGATTTCTGGAATGATCATTTCTGAAGTGTGACACGACTGGGAAAACACCATTATCCTGGTCAAAGTTGTTATTGTGCATTAGAATTATAATAGGGTTTCCATTAAAAAAACTTAGGTTTGATACAACCTCGTGCACCAAACAGGGGCAAAACTAAATGAATATCCATTCATTAGGATTTTCAAATTCAATGAAATCTCAAGATATCAAGGCATTGTGGTATCACGTTTCTCCATTGTTGTCATCCTTTATCATCCTAATGTACGGATGCAAATTAGAGAATGTATGTAACATAATTAATAATTTGACCATCTTCAAGTCCAAAAAATGCAGAACCCCTTTCTGAACTAATTACTCCAAAAGACCTCTCTAGTTCCCAGTTATCTTTTTATCTCATTGCTATCAGAATGAGACAGAAATACATTGTTTCACACAAAATATGAAACCATTATCCACTACACTCCAGCATCAACCCCCTTTCCCTTTTCATGCATGCTAATTAGAAGTGTTTGGTTTGATTTGCAGCTCGACCCCCTTCCCCTTTCTCAGGAAATAGAAAAAGAAATAAAAGGAAAAAAAATGATAGCTAATGGGATGACAAACCAGAGATGAAAGTATAGGTGACAGGCAGTGAATCAATAAGATTCCATAGACTCGGTATCAAGTGGCAAAACACGGTAATCTTCTACTAACAGCAAGCAACAATGTCATCAAACTACAAAATTTATTAAATCACCTCACCTGTTTATCATTTTATTAGGTGTTGATGATGATGATTTATAATATTGTTCCAAGATCAACTAAAGTAAGAAAAAACTTTGTGAACTGCAAAAAATAAAACTACTGACAATGATACAATTGGTGGCAGTCAAAGTAACCAGAGAACGGATGAAATAAACAAGGTTATACTTTTCCTAAAGAGATACAAAGGGACATGTCACTGTAGTTCATAATAAGTCCAGGTTTAATCAGACGAACTGTTATAATCAGTAGTATATCACATATAACAGCAAATCCACACATCAACAGAAAAAAATAATAATAATGAAGAATAATAAAGGAAATTAACACACAGATTTATGTCAAAGGGCTCAATAAAACCCACATCCACAGAAGAAGACAATAAACCGACCATAAATGAAAGGTTACAAGGATTCCTTAATTGCAATAGAGGGAGTTTGGATCTCAATTTCATGCATAATTTTCTTACTTATTGAGTTATAGTGGTATTTGGGGACCATCTCATGCTGTTAATGTCTCTGGGACTACATGGTTAATTACTTAATTATATTCATTAAATCATACTCGTGCATGTTGGTTCTATGCACTCAAAGAAAAATTCGAATCAAATAATTTTTCATCAAATGATTGAAACTTCAATTTGAAGCCAACCTTCAAAATCTTCGAAGTGGAAATAGAAAGGAATATAATGCATGAATTCTGGGTTCATATCTTACCAAAGAGATTGTATATCAAAGTTCTTGTGTGGATTCTCGATAACAAAATGGTTTTGCTGCAAGAAAAAATTGACATCTTCTTAAGGTAGCTAAAGCTATAATGTTTTCCGTGGGTTCCAAAACAATTTCAGGGTGGAACTATTTCTAATACATCTTACCTTATCAATAGAATGCCATCAAGAGTCACTCAATAGAATTTCATGAAGAGTTTTGAATTTTAAAACACCTCTCAATATCCTTAAACACGTGTATCCAATATCTAAATCTATTTTGTTCTCTTCCATCTAAAGTTTTTGGTTGTCTTTCGTTTGTCCATGTGCGCATTGTCATAAAAGAGGAAAGTTGGATCTAAAAACTCTTAGATGTGTTTTACTAGGTTATTCACCTACCCAAAACGTTATTACTATTATCACCCTCCAAAGATTTTTTTTTCTTTTAATGTATGTGCATTACCTTTTTAAAGAATAACTGTTCTTCTCCAAAATTTATCTTCAAGACGAAATTGAAGAGGTCCATTTTGGAATGTATTGCTTGTTCAATCTTCTATTTCACAATTCTCCCATAGTTTTTCGTGTTCATTCTTCTAATCATGAGTACTGTGTTGCTCAAAGTTTCCCATGAATCTCTTATTGTTCAGGGTATGATAATAACCCTGAAATTTCTCATTCTTCTCCTTTGGATCATATGGTGTGAACAATATATAACTAAATCTTAAAGGGGAACAAGTCACGACTTTCTCAACAATTGGAAAGAAAAAAAGAGCATAAAAACTCTACGCAACACAGGTACCTCTTCTAACCCTCACATATCTAGAAATCTTAATTTAACTAAGAGTGTGTTTGAGCCACATTATTTTGGAAGAATGTATTCTGGAATAGTAGATTGATGGAGAATTTGTGGTTAAAAAAGAAGGAAANTCTAACCCTCACATATCTAGAAATCTTAATTTAACTAAGAGTGTGTTTGAGCCACATTATTTTGGAAGAATGTATTCTGGAATAGTAGATTGATGGAGAATTTGTGGTTGAAAAAGAAGGAAAAGTTATTGATGTGATGGAAAATATTATTTTATTGAAGAATGTGTGGTTGAAAATGAGTAGAAGAATGAAAATGAAAATTTTAATGTGTACCAAACATGGGCTAAATATTCTTTTCTTGATATTCCTATTGGTCCTAGACATATATTGAATTTAGTGAAGATATAGAAAAAGTAAAAAAAAAAAAACTTGTAAGGTAGAATTTAGATTATGAAATTGTTAAAGCATCTATATCACATCAATGAGTGGAGAACTATTTAGGCCTGTACTACAAAATAGTTATAACAATGGCAAAATAAGGGGGAAAATTTTTGATTTGGTGTAAACGAAGTAATGACTCGTTTATTCCCAAACTTAGCTCTTAAGCTATATTAAAGCCTCCGTACGAAAGCAATGAGTGGAGAGTTCCTCAAGTTGTAAAATAGTTTGGAATGTTGAAAGGTCAACTATGACTCAAACCTTTTTTATGTTTTTTTTTTTTCCCATATTTAAGCAATTTGGGATTTTAACTAACATGCCTCGCAAGATTATGCCTCGTTTGAAAAGAAAAATCTACTAAAAATCCGATTTTTAGCTAAATCAAACAGGGGCTAAGAGTAGTAGCTAAAATTGTTATACATTGATTATTATTTTTATATTTATGTGTTGTGAAATTTTAATATATACGAATATAGTAATTATTGTAACTATTTGATCTTTGTGCCCAAGCCAATGTATCATAGTACGATCCGCACTGGGAGAGCCTCAACATATCTTACTCAAAAAATTTCTATTGTATCCTCAAAGATTAGAATTCAAGACCTTTGCTTTATAATAGATTTAAGTTAAATTATGGTACCAATTATGTATATAGTTCAGAGCAATTAGCCTAATTGGTATTACGATTCGACTAAAGTCTCTTACAAGATAGAGGACTTGGGTTTCAATATAAATTCGTTAGGGGTGAGATAGACCGATACTCTCCCAAAACAGAAAATATGTATGATATAACATCTTGGATATAGAAATTCGGGTCGTTACAATTATTCTGGTAAAATATCAATAAATTCATGTTCTAATTAGTATTCCAGTTTCTATGTACAAGAAATGACATCAATTGCAAGAACATTATAATGCACACTACAGAATACATAAGTAATAATATACATATATAGGATTAGAGAACAGCATTTTAAAACTTTCAAATGCAAATATCAGGCATGTATTGTCCCCGCCATGAATTTGAGCCAGGTCCTAGCACAAAGTAGTTCCTTTATATACCAATATAAGAAAGCATGAGAAGGTAGCAATTGACCTTTGTAAAAAATTTCTGTGCATGACTTCTGATCTGCACAGCAGTCTTGGTTCCTACATGTTCTGCGCACCAGGACATATAAACGGAAAAGGGAGGAGGAAAAACAGGACTCTAATTAAGAGAATATATCCAAGAAATATTACTCTCCAAAAGGAGATATAATAAATTAAGCAGAAAAAAATTTGAACTGAAGCTGATTATCATGCTTTAATTATCAAAATATTTTACAGCAACAAATTAATAGTGAGACAATCAACAGATACAAAAATGTGAACAAATAGTGACCTTCTATACGCTGCCAAGCACGTCCATAGAGCTTAAGAGCATCTAAAAACCTATTGTGCTCCTCCTCTGTCCATCGTTCACGTTGCTTAGTGATTGTATAAGGTTTCCTTGTCTGCCATTAAAGTAAATATAATGGCACTTTAAACAAAGAACTGTGACTCAAGCTATGAATAAAAAGGACAAGAAAGGATTACGAATTTTAAAATTAAAGTAAAAAGGATCGAAATAGCCGTTGTAGTAGAGACCTTGACAACAAGTTCTTCTCCAGACGAATAAGGATCCATCTAAATACTGGAGCAGGGGGTTGCTTCAAATACAGACGATGCTTCCTTTCAGCACTAAAAACCACAAATTTAAATAGCTTGGCCGTTGTGGTGGTGTTAATGGACACCCGACAACTGCATAACAGAAAAATAAGTAACAAAAACATTTGACACAGATCCACAATTTCCCAATAATAATTTTTTCATCTGATAACTACATAAATTTTTAATTAATTAAAAGTAGTCATATATGATTGTGCGAGAGGGAGACAGATGCATCTCTGAATCTGAAAGATGTACTAGTATTAGTAGTTAAACACAAGTAGGAGTTAATTCCTTATCCAGAATCCTCACCAAAAGGAACCGCCTGTTGCTTTAACCTTTCAAGTTCAATCCATTCCACAAAAAAAAAAAAGAGGTTCAATCAGTAAGCTCAAATACAATGGGCAAAATTTAATCAAATTCATATCACCAATATGCAAGAACAAATTAATCAAAACCATAAAAGGTACCTTCCATGATAGCCCTAGCGCAGTTCAGATCGGAATATTGATGAAATTTATCTGCGAGTAAAATAATTAATTAAAAATGGAACATTTCTGAGTTGTGACTTGAACTGAATGAACACCAAAAAGATAACAGAAGGGAGTAGAAGAGAAAGAAAGGAGTTGGCTATGGAGGTTTTATTTTGATTTATTTTATTGAGGAAAAAGCGAGAGCCACTAGTAATTCAGGTGAAAAAAATAGAAATTTGAAAATTAATTTGAGGCTGGAGATGAGCCAAGAAGTAGGAGGAAAGTTGACAAGTGGGTCCAATGTCAATAGGATGATGCCATGTGGCATAAATATGGTGGCTGATATTCCTACTTCAGAAGCTCCCCACGAGCCCTTTTCACTTTCTTGTTTTCTTTTTATTAGATTACAGCGGATTTGCAAACTTGTTTCTCCTCCACAAACTCGAGTTGAGTCAGACTCACTGAGTGTACTAAAGTTGCCTGCGCGACTCACAAACCCCCTGCTTGGTCTTCCTTTTGGAAACTTAACACATGTTCGAGCCTCATTTTTCGGGAATACATTTTTCTAAAACTAATTCACTCTCCGTTTGAGTCACATTATTTGTTCATTATCATTCTTTTACTCATTTTCAATTACATATTTTTCAATAAAATAATATTTTTCATCACATCAATAATTTTTCCTTATTTTTAACCACATATTCTCCATCACATCAAACAAAAAAATACATTCTTGAGAAAAAATGTGCACCAAACAAGGGCTCAATCACACATTCTCCAACAAAATAATTAAAAATATTTTTTTTATTTTTTAACCACACATTCTTTAAAAAAATACTATTTCATTATATATTTTGTCCCAAAGATGGAAATCAATCAGGTGCTAAAAGTTTACGCTCTATTTTTCTCAAAACTTATTTTTTCTAAAATTCATTTTAATTACCTTTTTTCAAAAAATAATTTTATACGTAATTTCAATTTTTTTTTCCATATTTTCCAATTACACATTTTCCAAAAATTTATTATTCCAAAATCGGATTTTTCCCCAAAAATGAGGTTCAAACCGAGCCTAAATATATTCATTCAAATATCGAGTTGTCTCGTATTTTGGTAGGGCCTATAGGCTATAACAGTGTCGATCCCGTGATTATGGGGGCTTAAGGCGAACTATATAAATTAGACCATCAAAAAGTGTTGTATAAATGAAAAATTTGTAAGTGTTATGGAACCAATTGTTAACTTGTTAACTTAAAATTTAAAAGTAAAATAACAAACAAAATGTAATATACAAAATTTTTATATTATAATCAAATAACAATATTTTAAACGATCAATTAAATACCGTTAGCCTTGAGAATTTAAAAGCAAAAAAATTAATTAAATTTGAATAATCTAGTTGTTCAATCATTTCTTTCTCAATTATAACATAGCCAATACATTCAACTATTAAATACATACCTAACATCTAGTAGATTTATATCATCATATGCTACATAATATTTATATCATAGTTCATAGAAGTTGCAACTATGTCATAATTCCATTAAAACCGGCGAAAAGGTATATGATCAAATGTTTTATTACTCGAAGATTATACAACGAAACAATTTTGTTAGCAACAAGGACTCGTGAACGAGGGTGAAGTTTATATATGCCCCATATCACAACTTCAAATTTGTAAAATACAAAATCAATTATTACAAATAACACAATCACGTCTATAATTTTACCAAGGCACCTAACATGGAATTTCTTAAAAACAGTGCACTAAAGTTCATGGGATCGTTTTCATGAGTCTCATCCGAACAAAAAACAACTTCACTTACGGAGTTTGTATGTATTTCGACAACATGTGAATTTCTAACCTGTAAATAACGTAAGTATACATATATGACATCTTACCTTTAATATTCTCAGTTGGTATTTCGCCCAACTCACAATTCTCCTTCCACTCCAGCTTTATAGCCAGAAATCACGTCTCGATTTTTCAGAATTTATTTTGCCATATGCAAATACAATGAGTGTTTTCTTTGTCTGAATGAATTGACCGACTTTCAAATTTCAGCTCATGTTAGAGTTGCATTAAAATTTTTATTCTCATTCTTCTACTCTGCTTCAACTTATCTCTGCTTCAACTTATAACAACTATTTAAGTTTAAATCGACCATAGGCTTTTTGGGGGTTGTAAGAGCTGGTACAAAAATGCGATATAAGTTACATTTCCCTTATTTGAACTTGTGTGGAAGTTTTCGAATAGATATCTTGAGGTATGTGTTTTTTATACTCTCAGAATACATTGAAAAGAAAATTCGTTTAAACCAGAGAACTTGCTTGCCAGTTTCATGTATTTCTATTAGTTTTTCACATATGCGGATAAGTTAAATATGTTAATATTTTTCATAAGAATCTTA
>CAIGRP010028570.1:0-13991 GCA_903798385.1 Fraxinus cuspidata | reverse complement strand
TGTCCCATCAATAAAGTGAGGGCTTTATGGAACTTCCCCCCTCACTCCCCTTTTTCAGTAAATTATAAATAAGCCTCACACCCTAAGGCAAAGAGGAATGATGAAAAGCCAGAGATTACTGCCTGTCGAAACAGAAATTGAAACTGGGTAAAATTTATATCTGAATGGGAGAGGTTGCTTGAAGACTGGTGATTGTGAAATGAGATGTCTTTTGCTTGTAAACATGAAAAGGGAAGTTATTCTGGACGGAACCAGTTAAGAGACATCTAGGACAAAAAAAGGATGGAGATTCTTTCCACAAATACGAATCAACTTGTATATGAGGTGAATAAGGAAGGACTAATTAAAGGGGTAGAGATATGAAGGAATAAGCTAGTAATCCAGCCATGTATTTACATTCTTCTGCTAAGAAGTGGTCGGATACTTTAAGATATCACACTGAAATACAACGAAGTATTGCAAAGATAGCTAGTGATGACCTTCTACTGAACTATTTGTTGAATGTATACTCACAACACGCAGATCAAGGTTTTGTTTTTAATCATGACATCATTTTCTTTATTTATCTAGAAATTTATGGCCTTTTTGATGTCTTGATGTTCTCGATGGATCTTCAGCACCATTGCCGCAGGTGTGGAGGCATATTCTGCAATAGCTGTACCCAGCTAAGGATGGTGTTGCGTGGACAAGGGGACTCAGCAGTGCGTATTTGTGAACCCTGCAAAAAGTTAGAAGAGGCAGCACGATTTGAAATGCGACATGGGCATAAAACTAAAGCTGGAAGAGGTACATTCTTGAGATTTTTGCTGTCTGAGGTTTAAATGTTGGTTCCAAGTTTGCTTTGCCATTAGCATCTAGCTCACAGCCATTCAAATTCTTCTTTTAAGTGATGTTTCTTCTTGTAAATGGAAAGCTAAATCTTGCTTTGAATTTTCCTGTGACACATAAATTCCTCTTTGTTTTCTGTCTCGTTTATTCCTTCCTAAGTGAAGGAGTTCTTTGTAATTTATCATTTTATATGGATATTCATACGCCTTGTGCCATATGTGAATTAGAATAGGGGCTTCCTACAATTTATACAAACAATAGACCAACTCTTGCATTTTAAGTATGGTAATTCGATGAGAAGCGTCACACTGTCACTTTCTAGTTTAAGAAAAGGGCACAGGAGACAATGAAAAATACTGGTTAACTTACTTTTCTCATCTATTTATCGTTTGACTTTGAGTTGAAAGAATTAGGTAACCAACAGTACTAAATAATAGTATTTTAGTTTGCAAGGATGTGGATGAAATGGTAAGCATCTGTGATTTAAATTTGATGTCCTGGTGGCAGTCACGCTCTCGCATAAGGAACAAGCTTGCTGATTTAGAAAAAATTAGCATTATAATTGACATTTACCTGAACTCTTCAGTTTTCATACCCCTTTCTTTCTCGGCTTGAACATCCAACATCTTTCAGAATGAATTTCTCCATCTGTTCTTCATGAATAGATAATAATTGAAAAAGATGACCCCGATCATTAGGTGTATTATTCAATTTGAAAGCAATAAATGATTCGTCTTGTTGAATAAATTTTGCTGCTCTTAGTATTTCTGTGATAAAATATAGAATAAAATATTTATTTTATATTTATACAAAATATGAATCCTCAAGTTTCATGATCTCTTTAGCTGCCTGATTTTTACCTGTTATAAATAAAATAAAAGATCTTTTTGGTTTTTTGTGCTGTCTTGACATCATTATATCTAGATTGTTGCTAATTAGTCATTGATTGCTTGAAGGAAAGATGTCAGTCTATCATAGTCTGGAAGAGGAAAGAATCGAGTTTAGACCTTTTAGTTTCCTCTACAATCTGATTTTTCGGTGTTTATTTTTTCGCTGAAAGAAAAGAGGTGAATGCAATGAGGGAAGCCTTCAAATCAAGATGTGGCACTCTCCAAAATGCTCTATGATTCAAAATTCACAGGATAGCTATACCGTTTCACATAATGTAGTCCCCGCCTTAATGCTTTAGCTCCTTGCAGGTGGTTCCAAACTTGCATCAAAGAAAGGGGATGAGATTTTGAATCAGATTTTGGGTAATGAAGATATGCTTTCCGGACCACAACTGACAAGCAGCGCCTCATGTTCGAATATTAAGGAAACATCCACTCAGAATGGAGGGGATATAGGTAGAAGTATTTCTTTTGATCAGCCTGCTCAAGCTTTAACAGAAGTGGGATCTGCTACTCCTGAAGACTTGCGTCAACAGGCTGTGGTTGAAAAGAAGAAATACAGAACTTTGAAAGCGGAAGGAAAATCTGAAGAAGCCTTAAGAGCCTTTAAACGGGGAAAGGAGCTTGAAAGACAGGCCGGAACTTTGGAGGTTTATCTGAGAAAAAGAAGTAGAATGGTTTCCTCTTCCAGTTCTACGAATGACATTCAGCAAATTAAAGATGATTCTATATCATCTGGTGAGAATAATAAGCTCCCCATTCAGAAGAGCAAAGAAAAGGATGATCTTGCTGCTGAACTGAAAGAACTTGGTTGGTCAGATTTCGACCTTCTTGATAGTGGAAAAAGGTCAACAGTGATGAGTTTGGAGGGTGAGTTTTCTTCGCTTCTCGGAGGAATCCCTCGAAAACCTAATAAAGAGAAGGGAGTTGTTGGCACTGATAAGTCCCAAGTCATTGCTCATAAGAAGAAGGCTCTCGAGCTGAAGCGTGAAGGGAAACTTGCTGAAGCCAAGGAAGAATTAAAGAGATCGAAAATTCTTGAAAAGAAAATTGAGGAAGAGGAATTTTTGGGTGAGGCCGAGGATTCCGATGATGAACTTTCTGCGTTGATACGTAGTATGGATGATGATAAACACAATGATTTGTCGGCACAATATAAACACGATATTAATTTTGATTTTGATAACTTAGTTGGCACTGCTGATGATGTTGGTGTAGATGGCATATTTGAGGTGACAGATGAGGACATGGGTGATCCAGAGATTGCTTCTGCCTTGAAATCATTAGGCTGGACTGAGGACTCTACTTACTCAGAAGACTCTGGTATTGACGTTGTACCTCTTAACAGGGAATCATTATTAACCGAGGTCCAATCCCTGAAAAGAGAAGCTCTGAATCAGAAAACGGCGGGCAATACTAGGGAGGCATTGGCACTGTTAAAGAAGGCAAAAGTACTTGAAATGGAACTTCAGAGTTCTGATTCTCATGGAACTGAAGTTTCAGACTCCCAATCTGCAGAAGAACCTTTCATTCCTATCAAGGGGGGTGTTGAAAATGTAAATGGCATGAAAGAGACAGGCCGGAAATCGGCTCCAAAGAGTAAATTGATGATCCAGAAAGAGCTTATCACACTGAAAAAGAAGGTTCTTTCTTTGAAAAGGGAAGGGAAATTAGATGAGGCAGAAGAAGAATTGAAGAATGCAAAGGTTCTTGAGGAGCAGCTTGAAGAGCTAAATAAAGCGCCCACAGTCAAGCACCCAAGCACTAGCAATAAGCAAACTTCCAACGCTACAACAATTGATCTCGGAAATGAAGCAGAAGTGACAGATGTCACAGATCATGACATGAACGATCCTACTTATCTATCACTTTTGAAGAACTTAGGGTGGGAGGAGGACGATAATGAAAATGTTCTATCCACCTCTTCCAAAGAAAATAGAAGTTCTTCTAAATACACTGGTCACTCCTCTGTCACACAGGCCACTGCCAACTTTGAGACTGGGACATCTAGAAAAAGTAAGAGTGACATTCAGAGAGAACTTTTGGGGTTAAAAAGAAAAGCACTTGCCCTGAGGCGCCAGGGAGAGGTTGAGGAGGCAGATGAAGTGCTGAAAATGGCCAAATTATTGGAGGTGCAGTTGCAAGAGTTTGAAGTACCAATACAAAAAGAAGTTTTGGCTGAAAATAGCGAAGGAAATGCATCCATGGATGCTCCCCAAAATGCCATTTCTCTTCTTCAGTTGGACGGCCCCAATAGCCTCACTGAAGATTTAGGAAGCAAAAATAAGATCACAGTGAAGAAACCAGTAGTAGTTAGTGAACCCATGCAGCCACATATCCATGAGCCAACCTCCATTCAGGCAACTATATCTCAACTTGATTTAAGTTCCTTTGAACAAGATATCCTGGCACATAAGAGGAAGGCTATAACCTTGAAGAGAGAAGGGAAATTAGTGGAAGCCAAGGAGGAGCTTCGACAGGCAAAGCTCTTAGAGAAGCGCCTGGAGGACAGATCTCATCCTAACACTAGCTCTAGTGATACATCATCATCTGAAGTCTCTTCAGTAGAAAAGAAAGAGGCAAGTCCAAAGTCAGTCTCCAAGCCATTGTCCGGCCGTGATCGGTTTAAGCTGCAGCAGGAGTCTCTTAGTCACAAACGTCAAGCACTTAAGCTACGAAGGGAAGGTAGAACCGAAGAAGCTGATGCTGAATTTGAATTGGCAAAAGCTCTTGAATCCCAATTGCAGGAGTTGGATGCACATGGTAACACAGGGACTTCTGAAAATGCTGAATCAGTAGATGGTGTTAGTATTGAGGATTTTCTCGATCCACAACTTCTGTCTGCTTTAAATTCAATTGGACTAGAAGATACCAGAATTAAATCCCAAAGCATTGAAAGACCCGAGTCAAATAAATCTGTGACAGTCAGGATTGGCAATGCCAGTGAAGAGAGAGAGCAGTTAGTTGAACGTATCAAGGCAGAGAAGGTGAAGGCAGTGAACTTAAAACGTTCTGGAAAGCAAGCCGAGGCCTTGGATGCTCTTAGAAGGGCCAAACTTTATGAGAAGAAGTTGCAGTCCTTAACTTCCCAGTCTTAACATTCTTTCAAGGCTGAGATACTTTCACTACGTATGATTGATAATTTGCACGTTGGCTGCAAGTCTATCTGGATAATTGAGGTTGGTGGCAAGACTATATGCAGAAGAAAAGAATAAGCAGCAACCTTTTTTCCAATTTCTCATTGTAAGTTGACATTTATAGTTACTATTTGTAACTTGATTTTAATTGAAAAGGTACGCAGTACATTTTGATTGTAGATGGCGTTCTAAAGTAGTCTTGTATGTTTGATTTTTTTTCTTGAAAAACATCTTTCTTTTTTGAGAGTGGAGATTATGGGTGTGAAGTGCTCTAGGCATTAGCTAGAGGGTGGTTGATGAATTATTAAAGGGCCAATAGACCACTTGATCTTGGATGCTCTTGAACATGGAAATATGATCCTAACTTGGTTTTTTGTTGGGCAAATTTCTCAAAATAGTTGGGATCTAAGAGAATCTCCCTACCAACCATAAACACGTCTTTTCTTGTCAATGGTTGATAGTTCACCTTTATGATTTTTACTCTTCACCTACTATGGGGTTCCTAAAATGTTAAAAAATGTATTTTGTGGGTACAAAAGCTTATAACCAGAGGGTATCTCACATTCCTTCGGTCTCAAGACTTGCTATCGGCATAGCAAGGCAAAGGCCAGTTTTGCCATGTGAAGGAATATCTTTAGAGAAATGAACTTGACACAATTGAGACTGAGTTGAATACACTTGATCCTAGTTGAGTCAACTACGTTAGAATTGGATATTTTGGTAGAATTTTACCAACAATGTGTCCAAATACCAGTGATTTTTATTGTATTCGAACATCATTCACGATAGATACCGCAACTACGAGTCATTACACAAGAGCTGGTAACTTTGCACGCAAAATACTTTATTTGTTTGCAAAACAGGATGACAATTCCACGCTACATTAAGTAATGTTTATGTGTATATTCTAAGATCTCTTGCATGATGTGACATTAAATGATAAGTTCAATCAAATGGCTCTCACACACCCACACATTTATTTTGTTTCATCATTTCGTCTCACATCACACGGAGAAGATCCTACTTTGTACGTATAGCATTATTCTAAGTATTAGTTGTGGCTCTCCAATACGTTACAAAAACTAGATCAATCATATATTGCACTGCATTGCATTGCATTTCGTCCGAATAAGTCTATTGAAATGTAGTAAAATGCTGCTTATTGAAATACGCAACTTTGGAATTTTACATTTTTCTCAGTCTTGAAATCATTTTTCGCAATCTTTTCAATGTAGACCAAGCTATTGATAGTGGTACATACAGGGCAACTAGGCAACTACATAGCATGTGTACAGAGCTTCAAGAAAGAAACTCGCCTACCCTCCACAACTCTTCATTACCATCCTATTTATCCAGCACAGAATCAACTAAGATGCTTCATTAACAGAAACATACCTCCATATTCTATTTCAAGGAAACGTGCAAATGTTTTAGCAATAAAGGAAATGTACATCAGCATATTGTTTGTCCATTAGCTACTATTCGTAGGAGCTTCTCTGGAGTCCTGAGGAAACACTTCGGCACCGCCTTTTCTTCGACACACCCTACATTATTGTTATGAGTGTCACCAAAAGTTCCACATGAAAATTTAAATTTATTAAGAGCATGATTACTGAAAAAATATTAAAGCAGAGATAATAAGAAGGGAATAACAAGTTATGTTTTTGTTTTTGTATAGTCGTATATTATATTGACCGTTATATTTGGATTTATCAAGATTATATCGAATGACAAATGAAAATACAAATTAGAAGAAAACTATAAAAGTTGGAAAAACAGTATTAAGTCGCAAGTTATAATCAGAGGAAATGGATAAATAAGTCATGGCTTTGCATAATATGGTTCCAATATAACCAAAGGTTTTAACCTCTATTTGAAGTTTGGCAGCATTTTTTGACTTGTCTACCAAGCAGAAGTGAGTTTAATGTTAGCAATGAATATCACTATGATTATTTCATGTTTGCAATTGTCTCATTCAAGCTTGGTCTAGACGCAGTAACAAATTTCAACCAGAGTAGAAAATTAGTGTCTCCATGGGACAAAAGCACACACTTCTTTTCTTATGGTTTTCTCCTGTGGATTGTCAAAATAATATACTGGTCTGATAAGCTCAAAAAGCTATGAGAAATCATTTATAAGTATGCATATTTGCTAAGGCATGCCCGGGTAACAGTCAACAAGATACTGGTGTGTCTTCTTACGCAAAAACTATATTTCGGTCCCAGGCAGTAAAATGCAAGCCCACCACTCATAATTTCTATAACAGCAGCATCAATCTCAAAGCCATAAAATTAACACTGAGCACTCACACAGTATGAAAGCAAGAACGTGGCATCAGTTCTGACTTTGTTGTGATAGCAACAACTAAGCCTTATTCTCAATAATGTTGAGGTCAGTCACATGAAACATTTTTCTTCACCTATTTTAATTCGGTACTGCATCTACAGACAGTTCCAAAGAATCAAATATTTGGTAACTACATCAGACTGTTAATCTACATGTAACTCTCCCTTTTCTAACATGTTCTATAGGATCACATCGTTCTTGCGTATAGAAGTTCCTTTAAGTCTATGCAAAACAAGTCTCAACTATGTAAGTTATCGTTCCCTTAATTTATTATTCATTGATAGAACCTCTACTTATTGGCTTATATCATCATTCCTCATCTCATGTGGGTAGATATATCAAACAAAGTAACAAAGAAAGATTCATGTTGTTGAACTTCAAGTTCACTGGGAATAAGATTTAATTTATTGTTGCTGATCTATTTTAATATGACCATTCATACATCTTAACATCTTTTTCTCATCTACTTTCATAATGTGGACATAAATCATAGCTGACAAAATAATCTAGCCTAGAAGATGCATTTCAACTAAATATGTTATGATCACCTGGAATATTTAGTGTTTATCTAATTTGCCTTGTAAACTCTTATCTGAGTGCATTAGATGCTCTTCAAGTCCCTTATCCTTACTGATAAATAGACTAAATGCATAAAACAACCACCCTTTGGAACAATATGATCTTTTATCATGATCCTACTATCATCTTATTCCTATCCCTACTTTGACTATAAAACATTTTAAGGACTCATTTGACAAGGCTTCTGCTTCTTGTAGAAGAGTTTCTTGAGGCCACCTTGAGCCAACTTCCTCTGAAAGCTCACTAGCCATACAAAGCATCCAGGAAATTATCCAAACGGATTAAAAAAAAAAGTAGTCTTTCAGTCTAGAAGCAATTTTGACTTTTCAGAAACCTTGGCAAATAGATCCTATATATATTACATCTACATTCTACTTAGTTAAATCATTTTTGCTTCAAAACTCAGATTTATAATTTATTCCCTCCTAATTTCACCGACTAGAATTATGTCATTGATGAATAACATACACCAAGACCTAAAAATTATCTTTCATTAAGTCATCCATGACTAATACGATGTGATAAGTAAAGTGAAACCTTTTAGATAAGAAAGTCTCCTACTTCTAAGCTGACCGAACTCTGCAACTTTAGTAGGGAGGTACAGGACAACACCGACTAGTAAGAAATGCCTTTTATAACTTTGGATAAAAGAACACAAAGATTTAGGAGGAGTTCTTGTGATGAACCCTAAATTGTAAATTAACAATTGTTATTTTTAATACTGTGTAGAGAAATAAGAGGAAATAAAGTTCGAAGAGTATAAACAATCCAATTAGGCATCTAATGTTTTAAACATATAAAGAAAATAAAGGTGAAATAAAAATGCTGTACCTTAGAGGATGGAGGGGGCAGAGAAGACTGGCGAGCAGCCTTTCCTAGTTCTGTTAACTGCCGAATCTCATGAAGCTGGCGTGCAATATTCTCCAAAAGTTCCATCTGTACTCTTTCCCTTTCACGATGTTCAACAGAGATAGTAAGTTTCTCTCTCCCCTCCTGCACGGTCCTTAACCTTTCTCGAAGCCTGAAAATTTCACTGTTGATTTTTAACCTTTCAGTATCCACTGCAGACATGGAACTCCTCCTCATATCAGAAAGTAAAGGTTTACACCTTGGGCCCATGGGTGGAAGCCAACTAGTCATGTCTGAACTGCTTCTCTTAATGTCCAGTTCAGTGATCAAACCACTAGTACCTGGACAGTCGGTGATACCAACATCCCTCTTTGCAACGGAGGCCTCCAAGGGAACATCATTTTTCCTATCAACTTCTGAAGTATCAGTCCCCAAAAATTGCTCAGCTTTGCTTCCATTTACATCATTACTGAAGTTGGATCCATTGCCAATGACATGGACATCATAAACATGAGAGTCGTTATCAAATACTAAATTACACAAATCATGAAATCCATGTTGTGCATCATTGCTATGCTGTGTCGAATGTGGAGCGGCATATGGATCACCTGTCACAGTTCCATTACTAGGGTAAATATTCTTTCGGAATAAGTTGAAGTTCTCATTTCCCTCATGCTCTTTCTGTACTAAAGGGATAGTTTTCTCTGGAAAATTAATTTTTTGAGGGTCCCTTGGTGGCATGTACAAGTTATCATCTATTGATATCATCTCTTTCTCCTGAAGCTCCACCGTGCTATCACTACTGCATATTGACATCCGCAAAGGTAGTCTGCCTGAGTCCTCTTGTTTCTGGAAGCTAGCATTTTCACATGTTCCTTGAACTGGGGACTCATTTCCAATATCTAGTGTACATTTCTGCTTATCAATAGATACAATATCATCTGAACCTTTGTTTTCTATCATTACCTTCTTGTCAATAGACGCACTAAGCTCATGCAGCATCAGAACAAGATCCTCATTTGGATCAAATGAAGAATCAACAGGTAGTTGAGGATCATTTTTCTCCCCACTATCATGAGCTAACTGTTTGTGTGCAAGACAATTCACCTGCCTATACACTTCAACTTCCTTTTCCAAAAAGTGCTTCTCCCTCTCTCTTCTTACCATGATTTCTTTGAGGATGTTCATTTCTTCAGCATCGTAAGCAGATTTTTCTTCTAATATCCTCTGGTACTGCCGAGCTTCCATTTCTATGGATGCCTTCTCCTCCTGTAGGCGCAGAATCATAGCCATAGCCTCATCTGCAGCAGTTGCAGCAGCACTTCTTTCCTTTTCAAGCTCTTGGTAAAGAGCCAAACCAGCAGCATGCTCTTCTTCAAGCGCCCGTTTCAAGAACCTTATTGCATTTTTCTCCTCTCCATTGGAACTCAGTTCCCCTCGGCCATGTTCTTTTAGTTCTTCAACAAATGGTACATTTTCCCTTATGTGCATATCTTCACCAGGGCATTTATTCAATTGAATGCTCTCAAAAACTCCCTGCCTCAATCCCATGATTGTGGGAGCCTCCTCATCATCTATATTCATGGACAGGATGTAGTGTTAGCATGTGTGAACCATAATAACAGAAAATACTGCATACTTGGATCCTTCCAGTTCATTTCCACTTTCAAAACTTTCAAGAACGTCTCAAAAAACCAGTTCATAGTATGTCAATGCATGTCTGATTAATAAGCAAAGCTGCAAGTAATCTTTAAGGCTTTAACTAAACAAAGATTGCAAAGAATTTCTCAGAAAATGTTAAAACCTAACTTAACAGGTCAGACAAGAGCTAAAGCTTTGTGTTTTACAAAATGCAGAATTGCTGACCGTATCAACTTTGTTATCCATACTCTTAAAATGGCCTTTGTTGCTAAGAGCTCCATTGGGACTTAAAAATATATATATATAATGACAGAACTACCCTTTGAAAAAATATAAGCATTCACACTATCAAGGTCCGTACACCTTGATCATATGATTCCTCCAAACTCATTCTTGCAAATATGCAATACATTAAATTCTTGTTAGTTGATCTTGTTTAACACTTGCAAACTGGTCATTTTATTTTAAGTTCTGTTCCATATAAAAATCATGCAGCTTATTCCTTCTGAAATTATGAATGACTTCTTATTTGCTATACTTCATGATACCAAGTGTTGGACCGTTAAGGGACGTATATAAGACGAATATAGCAAAAACGAAGATGTTAAAATGGATTTGGGACTAGAATAGGTAAAATAAAAAAATAAAATATATGCCAACAAGCAAAGGCTGTACCAATTGAGGATAAATTAATGGAATGTCTATTTAGGCAGTTGGAAATGTGTCTCGTGGGGACCCAAATAAACCCCCACCCTGGCGATCACAAGATCATGGATCCCAGTACAACGAGTTAGAAGGGGGAGCTGAACCAAAAATAGTATGGCCCAAAGTGGTAGTGAATTAGATTGAATAGGTTTTGCAATAGATGAGGCCCCAAGATCATGGATCATTTCCATTCTTAAAAGAGACGGGCGAGTGAAATTGCCATGAGTAGAAGCTCAAACATGGGAATTTTCTTTTATAACAAGTGGTAAGCAGAGTTAAAAGGAGCTCTTTAGAATCAATAGACATTCAACTTGTAAAATAATGAAAACAGTTTATAAAGCTTATAGTTCGTTTAAGATGGTTTGACATGCTTACAGGAGACAAATATCCCTGTAGATGAAAGATCAAACTTACCTTACACGATATTACTAATAAAGAAGTGTTTCACTTGTCAACTAACATAAAATGATAACAGAATAAAGACCGATGTCTTTGTTCAGTAAACAAATGCAGCCACGGCAGATACTCCTCTCAAATTTACAACAAACAGTTTTTCGGGGGGTTAAGCCTGAATTCAAATTATGGAAGCAATGTTAAGTAAAACAAAAGCAGATCCACTCACAAGAAACGGACAGAGAGATTTATAGTAGTTCACCCTCAACGCAAGGGCAACATCCATGTGCCGACTTTCATTATGCAAAAAAGAGATTATAATGGTAATCTTGCAGCCTCTCAAGTCATATCTTACAGAAAATGCCCCCCTCAAATAATCCTTTAAATATGTCAGAATATTAGGGATATCAAATATGTATAGAATCTATAATATTAGGTATCCAAAAGTGCTTGCAATAAATTACAATATAAGATGTGCTAGCAATCAATTAGCTACTGGTGTTACTGATGACAAGAAGTCAAGCTAAAATGGAATTCAAGCACCAAGAGAACTCACATTCAAAGTTACGAGCATCATCTTCATTATCCCCAGGCAGTGCGATACCTCCACTGAATTCATTCCCTCTCTCGTTGACACTAGAAGGAGATATAGGAACAGCACCATCTTGCCCGCTACAGAGGGAAGGATCATACGACGAAACCGATGAATAATTCCCACCATCAATGCCCCCCTTTTGACGCCGCCTCAATCCAAATCCACCCTTTCTTGTATAATTTACTACCCTTTTCCCCTTCATATCAGACCTATCCTTCCTCAAATTCAGCAGCCTCCTGGGTACATTCCTTGACCTCCTAGCATCTGATACAGAACTACATGATGCCTCACCTTCAATTTCAAGAATCCCCTTAACATTATCATTAATAACTTTACCGTTTTGATTATTTTCCCAAATGGAATCATTGAAAGGGAACTTTTGCTTCGTAGAAAGTTGAACATTAGATACCGTTTGAGTTGGGAAATCAACCAACAGTTGTTGTAAGCAGTGATTCCTATTTGGGGCGGTGAAAAAGAGGCCATTACAAGGGCATGGTAAGCACAATCCAAAAAAACCCAGAAATTTTGCTGCTAAATAGGACACAGCTGATGCACACAGCAACAAGTAGGCTATAGCGAGATCAAGAAAAGCACCAACTAAACCACTTAAATTCCACATGTGAATGGCCCGGCATCCCATTTTTCATTGATGATTAAACTTGATTTCAACTGAATATTCAACCTTTGAAACAAACCAACCAAAGGGAAGCTTATATCTTTGAAAAATTGAAGAAACCAAGTAAAGAAAGGAAAAGGGAAATTCAGAACTTCATCAAAAAATATTTAATTTTTTGGCTGGATATGAAGTAGGTAAGTAATATTCAAAAGGAGGGCAATCGGACCGAGGCGGAAAAATGAAGAATCCCAGCAGCATGTGAAGAAAATTGGGTAAATTTCATTTTAGTACTGAACTTTAATAAAAAGTTTAATTGAGTCACTAAACTTTAATTTTATCTCAATTGGTCCACTAAACTACAATTTAGTTTTAAATTGGGTTGCTTAACTTAGATTTAGCTTCAAATTTCACCACTTGTCCACCTTCCATAATTCAAATTTATAAGAATTGCTTAATTGATAGTTACACTACAATTAATTTTCATGTAATCTTTGTGTGCGTGTGAATTTACTGCTAGACACATCATGAAACTTTTAAATAGAAGAAAATGCTTTTTAACTTTTTAATCTAAAAATATTGTCATAATCCACTTTTATCGTTTGAATCCATGGTGTTACCTTGTGAATACGTGGAAGATTAATTATTGTATAGCTTTTAACTGACCCAACTAAGCAATTTCTTTTAGTTTGAGCATTTGAGGGAAGATAGTTGGCAAAATGTAAAAGAGTGATAAATTGGGAATAAAATTAAAGTTTAGTGATCTAATTGAGATAAATTAAATTGAAAAATATAATTAAACTTTTGTTTGAAGTTCAGTGACCACGAATGAAATTATCCAAAGAATTTTTTGGAATAGAAACTGATATAATTTTGTTGAATTTGGAATATCTTGATAATGATTAAGATATGGGATCAAATTGGATCGAATGGAATTGTGACATTATTACTTCACCAAAAAGTTATTATCATTTTGTTTTTATTAGACTATAAGGTCTCACGTGTCATATAATTAATTTATGGTTCCATGTCCCTTTTGTGTATTTTTATGTTAGTTTTATTTTATTTACAAG
Source organism: Fraxinus cuspidata (assembly GCA_903798385.1). Taxonomy (NCBI): domain Eukaryota; kingdom Viridiplantae; phylum Streptophyta; class Magnoliopsida; order Lamiales; family Oleaceae; genus Fraxinus; species Fraxinus cuspidata. Next base: position 342 of record CAIGRP010028570.1, on the reverse strand, counting down.
TAGGGATAATGAAATTTGGAATTTTCAAGTGATTTTTCGCCTATTTGGGTTTCATTCTTTTTAGTAGAAAGTTCATCTTTTAAGGAAGATTAATTTTAACTCGGCGTTGTTTGATACCAACCTTTTTCATGGAATTGGAAATTAAATTCCATCTTTTTAAAAAAAAATGCATGTTTGATTCTCAAATTTTTCTAGGCAAATTATTTTCTTGGTAATGGGCCGCGTGCCTTCTTTTCCATGGTTTTGGTGAAAATCAAATTCTCACCAATTGGTTTCCAGCCACCGATTTTTATTTTTTTTTTACCTTTTTTTTTTTGGCAATTGGAACAAATTTCATAATCA
>CAIGRP010028568.1:0-16319 GCA_903798385.1 Fraxinus cuspidata | reverse complement strand
TTTTTGTGTCGGCTCCATCGACAACAGAGGAAGACTCAGAATCACACTGCACACCGCCCCCACAATCAACAGACGCCGTGTTCAGCCAATTGGCGACGGTGGCACCGTGGTCCATCATCGTGGCCCGCATCAATGGCTCAAAGAAAAAAACCTGCTGCCCATTCTGCATCACCGCCATGGCTGGCTGATGATGCAAAAAGGGATACCCATTAACGTGAACAAGACCTCTACCACCACAACTGACTTCGTCTACCTCAGCCGTGGCAGCTCCAAGGCGGCGGGGGAGATCCAGCTCGACCGACGCGTGCTGTTTGTTATCAGCACTGGAAGACTCCACACTGCTGCTGTGGCTGGGACTACGTTCCTCGGAGGGTAAAGGAAAATTGGTTTTCGCCTTGGATCCACGAAACTCCCTTGCGGCGGCATCATATGCCCGCGCCGCATCTTCCGCCGTTTCAAAAGTACCCAACCAAACCCGGCTCCGCTTACTCGGGTCACGGATTTCGGCGGCGTAACGGCCCCACGGCCTCGTCCTCACTCCCCTGTAGGTCACCTTTTTAACCACCCCATTAACTTTTCCATTTCCTCCCTTGATCCCATTAACCTTATCCTTGGCAGCCATCAAATTCAAATGTTTCACAAATATGGTTCTTCCGAGTCGCGAGTGAGCTGTGAGCGAAAATTGAGTTATGAGAACGAGTTCACTGGTGAAGAGCAAAAGGGTAAAGCCCATTATATACACGAAAGTGGAGAGAACAATTGAATAGGTGGGCTCGGTCAACGGAACGAAGTGTTTGACTGAGGTGGCGCCGCCCAGTGTGTGAAAATTTGGTGTGGGCTAACGTGGCACGCGGGAGTTGAGACAAAGACGTTGATGTGCTGGCACTTCAACTACTTAACACCGCCGTTATTTATGGGATACGATCCGTTAGTTGCTCTAAGCGTTCCTTTTTAACATTATATATAATTAAAATATTAACAATTACAAACTCATAAATAAGAATTCGCATATATAAATTTCTAAACTAAAATAATTTACTAAATATAAACATATTTCTTTTATCATTTAAATAAAAATTAGCTATACGAAGGAATGATCTAACGAGCATCGATGAATATCTTATGCTAAGCATCGTTGGTGTATTCTGTATATAATATGTCGAATTATAAAAGTTGTGAGGTATGTCTAATAAATAAATTTAGAAATATAAAAGGTGAGCGATATTTTTGAAACGTTTCAATATTGTAATTTGAGTGAAATATAAATTTTTAAAAAGGACATAACGTAAGGCACTGAATTGTCGACTAAGCCCTTGTTTGGTCTCCATTAATTTGAAAATTTATTTTTTTCTCTATTCTTTTCAATTGCACATTCTCCAATAAAATAATATTATACGTACACATAAAAAAAAATTTCTTTTTTTACCATATATTTTTCAAAAAATTACTATTGTAAAATACATTATTCTTAAAAATCTAATTATAATGGAGGGGGGCCCACCCACTATTTTGAAACATATCCTTTCACGCGTCTGCCGAACAAACCGTGTCACTGAATTTTCTTTCTACCGTCGGTGAATTGGACTATTAGAGTATTCTTGTATGGCTCAACTTACAATTTTGTTAGGTACATGACATCTTTCTTTCTTATTTTAACTCAAGAAACATTGTACATGACAATTCACAAATTTAGTAGTTATTAAAAGAGTAAATTTTATGTAGCACCCAGAACAAATTTTAGTTAAGTCTAGCAAATATTATGAACTCACTTGAATAAATTTATTTTTGGCAGCAGCAAAGTCAAACCTATTTCTATTAAGAATTCGGTGTCTGAGAAAGAACACCGTACACTACTTGAGCTAACACATGATATGGATTTTACATCATCATCGTCATCGTCATCGTCATATATCAATAGACACAATTTCAATTAGAACTTAAAACAATTAACCACGGTCGAAAACAATCACTATTACATAGCAATATCAACAATAATCAATATTTTCTAAAGTGAAAACACAACATTAGTTGGATTTGGACGAAAGAATAAAGAAGACAACTTTTCATGTTGCAAAGGGGGAACGATAATAATAAATTGTGAAGAGAAAAAGTGCAATGTTGAAGATTGAAAAAGAAATAAATTAGATCCTATAAAAATTCTAAAAAAAAAACAAATACATGTCATCGCCAACATGTTGGGGAAGAATAGATGGGTGTTACGCATCACAATAATTATTGTCCATCTATATTCCATGTCAGCCACAAAAATGTCTTATTCCATACGTCTCTGTATATTTGCACCTCAGCCACCGAGGCATATTTGAAGCAAAAAATGTCTCAATTTCTAAAGCGTCATTTAGCAACAGAATAAGCAAAGCCATACACTTATCAAAACACGACTTAAGGCATTGACCACCAAAAGGTCTAAAGGCCTCTAACTAAGCCACACATATGGGCATTAAGTCCACCAAAGCAAATTCCCATTTTCTTTGTATACTTTTGAGAAACCTATATCAACTAGGAATTTAATCAACACTTCGTGCATAGAAAAACTATGAATTCAATCAACATTTCATGCATAGAAAACTTACATCCACTGGATGGGATGATACTAAATTGAGCAAACTTCAAGATTACACAAGAAATAAGAAGAAATGACTTTATATTTAAACTCTAGCCCTAGAAGTTTCTTCACTTACATATTCTTGATCTAATCACTAGTTATGGAACTTAAACCTAATGCCAAAAAAGAGTCAAAAGCCGAAAAAGTTTTTATTTCCTTACCGTTGGCAGTGGGTTTCAAAAAATTCAAAGATAATACCCCCAACGGCTATTTTTTGCTCAAAACACCTCCAATGATAAAACACACCAATAACCCTCTATTTTCATTCAAGAAACCCAAGAAAAATCACAAGATCTAATATCAGAATCAGATCAAAACAATGGAATCTACACAGCCTTCTCATCGATCTGAGCCCCGGAGTCGAACCAAATCGGCCTCAAGACTCTCCAAAATTCTCCATTGCATTGAAGAAACAGGAGTAACCATTCCTCAACTCTCTCTTGATATAGTACCTTCTTCACCGAAAATATCAACTCCATCACCTACATCTACTTTGTCCCCGAGGCCCCCTTGTACTCTCCCGCTTCACGAGCTTCTACTGCTATCTACTTCCCCTCTTAAGAGATCGAAAACCCGACTTTCTGAAAGGCATGAAATGGCTGAAGAGGCTGCAATTGAGCCTTGTGGGGTTCGAAAAAGATGCAAGAGTAGAAATTCTGCAATGGGGTATTCGGCTTCTCCAAGGAATACTCGGAGATCCCGCAGAAGATTGGAGCAAGAAATGAAAGAAGATAAGGAGTTTTGTGTAGGTGAAGAAATGGTTAAGACAAGAAAGAAGAGACATAGTGGTAGATCCAAGAAGGATAAATTGAGCTCTGTCCCTTCAACTCCATCTCCAAGTATGTATATATTACCTTAACTTTTGTTCGATTATTCTTTGTTTTCAACTTCTGTAATTATAATAATTATTTTTTTGTGGTTGATTTGGGATTCAGAAACAATTGATGATGATGGGTGCAATCTGGACAAAATTGGGCAGCTTATAAACGATTTAATAATGTGGAAAGATGTCTCAAAATCAAGCCTTTGGTTTGGTTTTGGGTCGATTTGTTTCTTATCTTCTTGTTTTACAAAGGGAGTTAACTTCAGGTATGTCTCTCTTATTTTCCCCTAGTTTTTTAACAAAAATTTCAGTTGATCTTTGCTTTGAAATCCACCTGAAAAACTTTGCAACCTTGTCATTATTTTGTAGCATTTTCTCATTAATATCACAATTGGGACTTCTGCTTTTGGGAGTCTCTTTCTTCTCCAATTCGATGCGGCAAAGGTAAACCACATTTCACAATCTTGTTAAGCAAAAAATATACTGTAAATCTTTTATTACAAATGGTGCTGAATGGATATCATATATATAGAGATGCTAATGAGATTAAGCTCGAGTTCAAGCTGACAGACGACAACATTTTGAAAGTGGGTAGGCTTTTACTTCCAGCTGCAAATCTTGCAATTTCGAAAACAAGGGAACTGTTTTCAGGAGAACCAGCCTTGACCCTCAAAGTAATTATACGATCTTCATTTGTGATTATTAGTGTATTGTATAGCTACTTAGGGCCTGTGTGGAAGGGCTTTTTAAAATCCAAAAGTTGTTTCTAAACATGTTTTATTGACTAGAAGAGTTTTTAAGGGAACTAGTTAAAATGTGATTTCTTCACAAAGCTCTTTTACAAGAAGTAGAAACTCTACGAGCCCTTATTTTCTGCTTTTTATTTAGGACTATTCTTAATTATAATAATTTTCTTGCTTAATCATTAGGTAGTACCATTTTTCCTCATTGGAGCTGAGTATGGCCATCTCATTACCCTATGGAGGTTATGTGCACTTGGTAAGATCATTAAGAGAATCCCCTAGCCACTTGTCACATGTTTGGTAAAATGGTTGGACAGCACTGGATCTTGCTAATATATTGTCCATTGTATTGTTCATAACAATCATGTTCGTAAAGCTAGGATCATTTGCTAAAAAGTTCGACATTGCCTTGATGATGTTTTCTGTGAATCTGACAGGGTTTTTCTTAAGCTTTACTGGTCCAAAACTGTATACCTCTTACTCTGTTCAATTATGTAGAAAAGGTAGAACATAACCTCCTCAATAATTTCAACTTACCAGTTTATCACTCACGTTTTGCTGAAAGAATTGTTTTTGTTTTTTATTATGAACAGTTGAGTATCTAAAATCTTGGTTGTTGGAGGCATGGGGAGCTTGCTCTCAGAAGAAGATTGTGGCAGCATCAGCTGTGGCTGCTTTTTGGAATCTGACTTCTACAAGAACCCGAATATTTGCAGGTAATTATGCAGATTTATTTCTATACTAAATTTGTCCTACTGTTCAGTATCGAGTACCAAATATGCCTATTGTGTTCGATTTCTTGTAAGATTTGCGACTTACTAACGTGTTTGTTTTATTGCTTGTTGCAGCATTCCTATGTCTAGTAATAGTAAGATACTGCAGACAACATTCAGAAGGAGAAAAGGTTGAAGAGGAAATAGTAGAAGAAAAACAAGAGCAGCAACAATCACATGCATTAGTTGCAGTTGATATTGGATCTCTAAAGTAATCTGTACATATACAAATTGGACTAATTTCCTCAGGTTGATATCATTTTAATAAGTTTGATGCACCCTTCTGAAGATGATGGGCTAATCGCCAAGTTCTTAAGAGAGATTCAATACGTTCATAGCAGCTCGATTTTCTTTTCTGTCGTGCGTTTCTTACGTTTCTTATTACAAAAGAACAGGCGCGATAGATATAAATGTCTAATCTCCACACTCTTATTTAATATGCACACGTCTACCTTTTGTATGTTGATAAGATGAAGTTATTGGAGGTAAAAATCTTGCAACGGTTGGTACTCTAGAAGATTTGTCGCCTATTAGAACTGTGAAATTGAGCCTGTTTGCCACGATTGTTATGGTGCAAGTTTTTGATCGAAAGAAGAAGAACCAGTGCCAAGACACAACAGAACATGGAATTTATAGAACAGAAGTATTGCCTGAAACAATTTTCAAGCAAACATTGTCTAAATAGAATTTTTAACATCAAATCAAACAGAACACCAAAACTCAGGAGGAGATTCCAACAAGTCGAAAATCCAATTCCAGTGGTGTTGAGGATCACTCGTCAAATCTCATGCATCATCAAAGCCTGCTACAAGAAGGGTAGATTAAAAGAGCAATGTTAAAAGAGCAACATCTAGAAGTTTTTCCAAATCTGGAAGCAGTGAAATCCAAAGGCGCCTATTTGCAGCTCATTCAATTTGTCTCAAGTATCTACAACAATGTTACAAAGACGAGTTTGTACATCAAATAATCCTTGCCCTCCAAAAATTCATCACGCATCATCATTGGCAACTGATTAAATAAAGGTAAATAGTAAGTTTCAATCCTAATTAATTTACTTCAAAAAGGTTATCCGGTGTTAATCACTCCTACATCAAAGTGGATCTTCAACCACTAAAAATGAATCAGAATATGACTGCCCCAGTTCAGCAAGTAAAATATTCAATACTTACCCAATATACTTGAGAAAGACAACCAATGGAAGAATGTTCGTGTGAGGATAAGGAAGAATTTGAAAAACAAACATACCACAGCATATAAAGAATTAATATATCCATTAAAGAAACTCCAGAAAGTAGAGTTAATTCCACCTGTTAATTTAAAGATCACAGAGATGAGTATTTTATTTATATTTAAAAGTAGCCAAGAAAGGTAATTTCTATTTAAAGCAGCATCCTCTAGAAAACAAGCTCTGAGACAAAAAGCAAGCAAAGTAATTCCTTTTTGCTTCTCCATCTTCATCTAGTCTTGTTAAGGCCTACAACAGGAAGAATGAAGAAGGCTCTTCTTGGTCAAATGAGGAAAAAGGCATAAGGAAATAGAAAGTCATTACTGACTGCTCTCGAAATGCAAAATGACAAAAGGCATCAGTCAAGGTTAATTCTTGATTAGTGTTTATTTAGCTCCAGGATTAATTTCATTTTTTGTCCTTCAGCTAAAGTATTTCCTGTACAAATTTTATTCTCTTCTTACCTATAGGTAGGTGACGAGTATATATAGTTTCTTACATATAGTAATCCTTTTTAATTGTATATATCAGAATATGAATACATCACAATAGGGCTGAGATCTTCTTCTTTTCTCCAAATTCTAATCTCTTTTAACACATTCATCCTATATTTCTATTAGCATTCAATAACCAGATGATATAGATATTTCAAATATTATTTAAGGAACTCAATCTCATCATCCGTAAGAAGGAAGGAGAGGAAGGAAGACAAGGACGGAATAGAAGGATGTGCTGTCTGCTGCTAGACTGTAGAAACCTAAAGACTACAAAAGGTACCTACTATGCTTATATTAGCAATAGGATGTCGTTGAGGAAAAAACTAACTTACCGGAGATGTGAATGATTGAACAGAACAGCAAAAGAGGGCCCTACAGGTGTCGCTAGATATCTAAAGAGAAAATGAAAACCCATTAGTTAGGCTACCTTAAAAGGAATTTTACAAAAAGCAGGGGTAAGAGAAATCTCATAGAACACAATGCGGCTTTAAGGATAAAGAAGACATAAGGTTACACGTGAGACAATTACAGCCATGGTCCCCAACCTTTGGGATCAATGGCATTTAAATTTCCATTCCTTTCTTTTTTCTTTTTGGTATATGGGATTCAACCTTCAATTTCCCTAGAAAAAAATCAATTTCTTTTTTATTTAGCCCCAGTTTGGCCCCCATTTCTAAAAATCATTTTTTTTCGAACTCATTTCAACAATACATTTCATTAACTTTATAAAATCTACTAAAAATCTGATTTTTAGCTAAACCAAACAAAGGCATAATTTCATCTTTAGCATTTCTATTTTTTATCATTTGAATGTGCAGGAAAAAATGTCATTTCACCAACACTTAATGCTGGTGAAACTGTCCAAAAGAACCTCTTTGTTATATCATTGAAAGTTGGGGACCTATATGCAGAAAAAATATGGGAACCAAGTTCCAGCAATCCCATTTGTTGAGAACTGTCATGGAAATTATTTGTAGGAAATAATTAAAATAAATTCTAAGACAAATTTATAAACATTTCAAAAGAACTGTCTCAAGGAAAATAGTTCAGACATGCAAAAATAAGAAGAAACAATCTGTGCATTCTCGGATGGTGGCTATCAAGATACTGAATTAATTGTAGAAATCCCCCTCTACAAAATACATGTTCTTGGAGAAGTTATTAGCTTCTTCTAAGGCCAATACAAAGAATAGTTTTAACAAATATTGGTTTATGACTTTGTAAAACATTTTTGAACCAAGGGCACGATGTCCTTTGTGATATACTCATTCAAATTCTTTTTTACAAGAATCCTAATCAAAAGACAGAATCATGGGACTTCAGTTACAAGTTAGAATCTCTATGTATCAAAATCAGAGGAAGTGCTCAATAACAGATGACATAAGTGATAATAAATCAGATTTGATCTTTTCCTACTTGTTTCACTCAAGGGGAAAAAATCCGTGTTGATCACGAAAAATGTAGAAACAAAATCACCAACATATCAAAACTGTGCCCTTTCATCTTCAAACTTACACAAACACAATGGAAACATAGAGAAAGAGAGAGGTATTCCACACATTTTATAGGATCATTTCTAAGAATTATTAAATGAACAATTTACGAATTCATATTCATGATTATTTGAACAGCTGTATCTGATTTACAAGTGTAATATTGAAACAGCAACAATTCGTCAGGATAACATCACCTACGCTCTAAAGGGAAAAGCATAGCTCATCAACAATATCAAAGAACTACAAGTACAAGAATCAAATTACTGTAAATGCTCATTGCATGTATTGTCTTACCCATCCGATGCAATACAACTTTAAACCAAGGCAAAATTTAAGCATCGGATTACTTTTCACTGTTTATACAAAAAGCGCATAAAGGTTAACAGACACAGTTAAGAGAATCAAAAAATTACCTTCAGGAAGCCAACCGTAACCGCAGCGAGAGACAGTGAGCATCGACGTCATCAAAGCTGAGGCAGTGGCGCTGTGGTAGGGTAGCATTGACCCCATACACGCACTCATCTCAGCTGGACACCTTCAAATTTGTTCAACCAAAATATATCAAATAAAAAGAAAAACCATTAAATTAAAAATGCATAAGTTACATATATATCAAAATCCAAACGCAGGTAAAATTCAATCTCCATAAATATAGACAGGAATAGGTTATGGTTACCGGAAGACGCGGTGAGCCAGGGGGTTCCTGGAAGGAAGGCGCAAGGGGAAGCGAGCAGCCTTTGCCTGGGAGCCGAACCTGTTGGCGGCGCTACGAACGGAAGACGACCGGAATACAGATCTGGCAGCGAAGGAAGCGGCGGCTACGGCCATTTCTTTGATTTTTTTTTTTTTTCGTAATGGCTTTTTAGGCTAGGCCTTAAACCCTGCCCCGTTGAGGGTTACGACCAAATTCTTCAGAATTGCGGAATTCTTATGGGAAAATAATAGCTAGAGCCCTAATCTTTATGAAATTTAGCCCTTGGGTCCTACTTCAATTTCTCTGCGAAATTGGGTTAAAACTTAAAATCTAAATTGTTCATTTAGTAAATTATAGCACCAGTCCCCAATCTACAGCATTATAGCAAGTTGACCCCCCACTTTTAAATCAAGACATTAATCCTCAATCTTTCTATTTATTGCACGTGTCTAATTTAACAAGGAGTGAACTAACTGATTAAAAATTAATCAGTAAGAGAAGAATTTCCACGAGGATCTAAATCAGCAAGAACTAAGAATTGCAACCCGAATTACACTTTAAAAAGTTGGTCAAGATGTACAAAAATTTACAACATTTTTTGTACTACCAGATCAAGTTTGCCATGAAAGCTAAAATGGTATCTACATGAAGCACATTTACAGCAATGTGAAATAGGAAAATGATTTAGGGATCATCAGGTTTCACGTCCCATCTTGACTTGCGCTTGGCCTTCGAATTAGTCCCGACACGAGAAAAGTTTTCTACGTGGGCAGGATGCTGCACTGTTGTTGTTGATTCTACTTGCATGGGGAAAGAGATGATATCATTGGGGTCGTTTTCCTCATCACTCTCAAGCCAACCATAGCACGGTCCACGACGCCTGGGGGTTGGGATCGGGGAAGGAATCATTAATGGTGAAGGGATTGAACCCTTTCCAGTTCTCAGATCATCACACTGATCCAAACCAATATCCTTCCAGTCCCTTCTATTTTCTTCAGCTGGCACAAGAATATTTTACCAAGATCAGGAATAGTCTATATTTCGAAATCCTAATGCAAGTTAAGCATGTCCGGTTCATGTATAAAATTCTTTCTAGTCCAGGTTAAAAGAATGAAGGATTCCTCATTTTTTTTTATTTAATTAGTAATGCTTTCACTGAAGGCTAATGCATAATCTGGGTTAGAAAGGAAAAATATTATTTGTAACCTGAATCAATCCCAGATGAAATACTGACACCTTCAGCACACGTAAGTTGTACAACAGAAGAGGACCCCACAGCATCTACCGGAGCATTGTCAGGTATTTCAGCATCTTCTGGGGAGTCTGTAGCTGCACCGCACTCGTTCTGTAAACAAAAACCATTGCATGTAAATACGGCTGTTTACAAATTGTAGTCCTTCCAAACCTAGACATTTTTACACAATCTAAACAAAAGTCGTGTAAATTACGTCAAAGAATTAAGTCTACATTTTAACAATTAATCTCACCTTGCATTTCAGATCATTCTGACTGTTAACTTCTTTAATCAATTGATAATAAATGATCTAGCAGTGGTGTAAATTTTCTTTTTTTTGGTTAAGAAACTGAATCCAGAGATATTAAGAGGTCAGAGGTTCACACTCGGGTGTATTTTGCAAAGATAATGTTAAACATGGCAAAAAATTTGGTCCAAGACTTTACAAGTTTATTTCTGTTTATTTTTGCTTAGATAAGAGGTTTCCATTGGGAGATCCTACATGATAACAACAGGTCTAAGGAGAAAAGATTTATACATTTGTATGACAATAAATATCAGCAAATCAATGATCTCATATCAAATGCATAAGAATTAATAAAAGAAATCACAAATGCAGGTTATATAATGGTTTCATATTGTACATGTAGATGGATGTAGCTCCATGTGTTGCTGCACGTGAGCTCAAACGTAGAGTGGTGAAAAAAAAGCAAAAACGAGAAATGGGATAAATATTTCCTTCAAACTTTAAAATTTGATGATAAACGAAAATTAAAAAAAGATGTATAACCAGGGATCAGTACTGTTATAAACAAGACATCTGAGAGAAGTTGTAATGAGTTTATGAAGTATATCAATCCATCACTTTTGACGCAACCTTCCATCTCTTTCAATCTGTTTTCATCTCTAAACAAAATAAAGGCGACATCTCCCAATACTTGATGCAGAACTCAAAGAAGAGAACAAGTGACTGCTAGGAAATGTCATGACTAAATTTAATCCCCTATTGAAAGAACCTGACATCAAAGTGCAACTGCTCTTGATATGGATTCTATAAAGAAGATCCAAACAGCTGAAACTAAGGTGCCCTCCAACTATTGGTGCATACAAAGACCTAATCACTACTTTGTTACTTTTTACGAGGCCAACAAAATAGCCATCAGTAGTTGTAGTCATAGCCACAAGCAACGGTCAGCTCACCTTACGATCATTGTCAATGAAACCTAGCCCTCAATCTGTCAAATATGGTCAAAAGTACGTTTCATTTAGACGTACGGAGAAACATTCTCCACCCCCATCCAGACTCCTTTAACCAAGATCCCCAAAATGAAGAAAATTTTGAGACCTTGTTTGTTTCGGATTAAAATTAGATTTTATTCTAAGTCAAAGTCAAACAATTAATATTAACCACATCTTTCATGGGTCCCACAGCTTTTCAATTACACGTTTCAAAACTTCTATAACAATCTACTAAAAATCTAATTTTAATCCCCACCAAACACCCACTAAGATTTTAAATGCTTGACAATGAGAAACTTATATTCGAGCAATAACCCAAAAGGGGAGTGAGTGCCTACAGATCATTTCTCTTATGAGGCAAGTCATTCTGGAAAAGCTATTAATACGTGGATGCTTTCCAGATCTTTCCTTTTACGTAAATCTGGTTATTGTTCTCCTATTTATATAGTAATCTGATTAATGATGCTTTTATCTGAATATCTCTTGATAGAAGATCCACAGAAATTCTTATGGTGGATGAAGCAATAACCAACAAAACGAGGAAAAAAGATTAAGGTAATGAACCCAAATTTGTGGAAAATAAGATTTAGCTTGTTCTTACTGTTGGAAGAGCAATAAATTACAAAGGAAGAATAGTTCCATATTTGTCGAAAATAAGATGTAGTTTGTTCTTACTGTTGGAAGATCAACAAAATGACAAAGGAAGAATAGCTTTTACAAAGTATTGATCAAGAAAAAGTAAAATATGGCATTAGTTGTCCCCCATGAAAGTCTAGTTTACCTCTGTTTGTGCAATCCTAAGTATATGGGAGAACTATAAAGGGAAAAAATAAAATCGGGGATTTAATAAGGCCATTCTATTATTTCATCTGAAATGCAAATGCAACTTATCATGCCCACCACTCATTGCATAACAGACATATTTTTCTAATCAATTAGATGATTTTTGTCACCACAAAATGCAAGATTTCGGTCACAAATATATTTTGTTAACAATTTCTACGTAGCTTTATAAATGTTGTTAACTTTTTATACTTCATTAAACTTACGAACAAGCAAAATCCCCATAACTTCCACTACACGAGCACCTAAACTGAAAACAATGGAGTGAATAACTGTTGGAGCTCATACCAATTCGGTGATATCACTCACATTTCAATCTCACCATCAACAAACAGAAAAAGTTTGATCGACCAAGTGAAATTATAATTAGGCAAAGAAATACGAAAGTGCCATTAATCGATACCTTTGTGTGGTTTTCATCCTGTGCACTTTTCTCTCGATCATTTTCTTCTACATCGCGCAGAAGTGCCTCGCGTAGTACTTCATATGAGTCTTGCTCAATGAAAAACCATGCTTCATCTCCCCCATATTCCTTGGTTAAAAAATTAAATAAATCACTAATCATGTAAATTCATTTCTGACTCACAGTTACACAACCTTAGCATCACACAGCCACATAAATGTAACAAATTGATATTTTTATTTCCTATATCATTGGTTCTCCAGTGCTCCCAATGTATTTCAATTCATATTCGAGACATTTATTTTAGCAAAAGCGATGCGAAGTTAGCTCCATTCTCATTTAGTTTTCCCAGTCTTATTGCCTTCAATTCTGAAAAACAGAAAATAAAATAAAACCGCCAATCAAACGAAACCCTATTCTGTTTTATCTTCCAGAAACTTTGTAACTCAACAACTCAAATCAAACCCACATTTTTGTTAGGAAAAAAAACTCTCCTATTTTCCCTCAGTTTTCGAAGAAAAATGAAATACCAGTAACAGGAAAGATTAAAAAAAAAGTACAAATAATTTCAACGTGTACCTTGAGAAGTTCTCTTGCTATCTTCCTTGTTAGATTTTCCGAGAATCCATATGGAGTCATGGCGTCAATAGCCGCATCCATTCTCGTTAACCGGCGCTAAACATCAAAATCAAAAATCAATCTAAAGGATTAAAAACGAAAGGAGGCAAAGGGAAAACTCGACGCATATATATAACACAAGAAGCAGTTGGGCCCAAAAAAATCAAAGAAAAAATAGGAAAAAAAACCTTTCGGATTCTGCCTCTTGGCGCCATTGATAATTCTGCAGAGTAAAATACCAAAAAGCCACACTCCACGCGCTGATTGATAAGGACTGGTTCTTTGTTAACGTTACATGACCATTATATAGTGATGATATTTTCTGCTTACTCAATAATTACAGAATCGTCCTTGTTAAACAAAAGGAACATTATTTGTTTTACTCGAGGATAAATTACACTAAGGGGTCCCTAACCTTTTCATAAGTATGAAATTCATGTCCCCAACTTATCAGTTATTTTTCTCGTGTCGTCAACCCTTTTAAATTGTGACTCATGTCCTAACCAACTTAAAACATTTATTTGAATGTTGAATAATCGCGTGACACTCATTTGAAAATGACGTTGGGTTGAAAGTGTAAAATTTTTCAAAATAATTTACTTTAATTCAAAATAAACCAAACTGTGATTATAACTTTTACTAGACATACGAGTAGCATAAAACTCATCACTGTTCATGAAATTACTTCCCTTGTTTCAATCCATCTCCAACATCACATGACCATTTAACATTCAAGTAAGTTTTTGTTAGTTGGGGAAATAAGCACCATCATTTTTAAAGGTTCGTGGACGAGTTATTATTGCTTGTTCATCGAGGTCAACTTTATCCAAATTTTAATATTAACGGTTATCATTTCTATAATTTTTGAAGAAAAAAATATACTATAATAGTCTCTTGCCTCAAAGCTTCCTATTGTTTGCTCTAAACTTAAATTCTTTAGTGTTTATAAATAATTGAAAATACGTGATGAATAAATGCACAGTAATTGCAAAAAAAAAAAGACCAATTATGAAGCGTTTATCAACATTAGCCAAGCATGGGCAACTCAAATTAGTCGATGCCTAGTCACTGGAGAAACTGTTCAAAGTAACTTTCCATAATATACATTTTTATCACATGATTTATTGTGCATCAAAATAATTCTTTTGTTAGATTCTTATCAACGGCACTGTCACCTTTAATGAATAAAAACACATTACAATTTAATCGAATACTAAAACAAAGGCATGGTAGGTAAATAAGTGCCATCGAGCCAATACTTAAAATAGTAACACAAGTACACAATAAACAATTATAATATTGCTTCAATAGAGAACATTGACACAAAAACTCTTGATTTCTTCAATTGATAAAAACTAAAAAGTGGAACAAACTTTAAAGGTTTAAGGAATTGAATAATTGGTCACCAAAATATTGTACAAATAGCAAACTGATCCTCAACTTTTTATTTTAAATAAGCTAGTATCCTCACAATTTCTCTCTAGGACAAGAACCATCCAAATCTCAATCCCTTCTAATCCTCTATATTACATCCTTCTGGTTGATAATCAAACTAGACATCCTACTGGTATTAATTATCAAAATTCGACCGAATATAAGTATTATTATTCATAGATAAGCCACATCATCCTCTATAGTAAATCCAAAAGTTAATTTAAAACAATTGAATGCATCATCATACTATTCATCCTCAACAATACTGAAATAATGTTGTTTACAAATACTTCAAATTGAATGTTTTTTTCGAGTAAAATCTTAATTATCTCCCTATTACAAAAAATGTAAGTAGACCTTCCAAATTGCATCAAAATTGTTGTGCCTGTGAAGTCTTCGTCTTTGCTTCTATATGCGGGAACAACAGACTGCACAACATCACAAATCCAGGGCCTCGCTTTTTCTATCGAGCTTAGAACCATGGCATTTTGAGACCCTAGAATATTAAGGGCATGAACACAGTAAATCCATACCTCTGCACCGAGTTCATTCAACTTCTTCGATGATTCTTCTTTTACGCAATGATTCTTTTGGGATGCTACCGGGGGCACTATGGGCTCTCCTCCTCTCTTCTTTCTTCCTTTCGGCTTCAGACATAATACGCCTGAGGGAAGCAGCCTTGTATATTGCTTTTGGCAAGTGCCTGTGCCTGTACATCACAAGACAGAATAAATCTCAGCTGTATGAACAGCTGAAGAACCAACATGATTACGCCACATGGACCACCACCCATTTCAATTCCTATCTTACGCAAGGGTTGGAAATTAGTTCATTGCCAAAAATAAGGAAAACCCTTCCAACTTCTAATCATGACATAATAATCAAAATACTTCCTTGAAAACATAAATATTAACTATCTATAGTTGCATTGCGTAAAATACTCCACGTAATAAATTAGAAGATATAAGCTGTGTGCCATCTCTAGGTTAGGTCAAAAACATCAACAGTCTCCCCCTTCACCATCACTAAGTGGGTTGAGTAAAAAAAAAAATAGAAGTTGAGGACCACAAAATTTAACCTTAGTAGGCAGAACGTCCAATTTCTCCTTATCCAACACTTGGGAGGAGAAATCAGAAAACTATTCAAATCTTAAAGGTGCAGCATCTGGTAAGATTGCCTCAGTGAAAAATTCAATAAATTTATGTACCTGACAATGCGCTTAACCTCAGGAAGGTGCTTGTAACGATTCTTGACAGCCTCCAGATATTCATGTTTTTTACGCTCTCTTGGCAGAAGCTGCAATGGCAGAACTTTCTCAGTCAGCATATAGTCAAATGCAACAGGATGAAATTTTTGGCCTATGGAATTTACTAATGAAACAACAAAAGCTCCATTACTATTGAGTAACTAAGTGTATTTTCTTGATCTCAACTTTGAGAATGGCATTTTTAATGGACCAACTATAGACTACAAAACTTGATGAGAGTAAAGAGAATGAAAAAGGATAACAATAATGACAATAATAATGAAGGGGGATAAAATCATACAACTCCCAATTGCTCTGATGCTTTAGCCTTCCAAAGTCGAAGATTGGTGTCATCACTCCCAGAGATAACGTAACTTGCATCACAACTGTACTTGACACAGAATACTCTATATGGATAACAAAATAAT